>RJWM01002609.1:0-35462 GCA_004363535.1 Dasyprocta punctata | reverse complement strand
GTCATTCGGGAAATGCAAATTCAAACACACTGATATTCCATCTCACTCCAGAAAGAATGGCCAAGATTAAAAAATCAACCAACAATAATGCTGGAGGGGCTGTGGGGAAAAAGGAAATCTTCTCCACTGTTGGTGGGAGTGTGGACTGGTGCAACCACTGTGGAAGTCAGTGTGGAGATTCCTCAAGAAGCTAGGATTAGAGATCCCATTCAACCCAGCTATCCCTCTTCTGGGCATTTTCCCAGAAGAATTGAAAACATCATACCACAGTGATATCTGTGCACCTATGTTTATAGCAACCCAATTTGTAATAGCCAGACTTTGGAAACAACCCAAGTGCCCATCAATCAAAGAATGGATAAAAAAGATGTGGTATTTTTATACAATGGAATACTACTCAGCTATTAAGAAAGATTGCATTGAGACTTTTATAAGTAAATGGTCACGACTTGAGACCATACTCATAAGTGAGATAAATCAAACCCACATGGGCAAATACCGTATTGTCTCCCTAGTATAAGAAACGAAAAAGTATATATGATCCAGAATCTATAATAAATACTATGTGGGGGTGAAAACAGCTCAAGGAGCAGAAGTGACTGGAAAGGGAAAGGGCGGAAAGAGAAAAGGGAAGAGGAAGGGATATGGACCTGTGTATATGTATATGTAAGATACTAGAATGAACAAGCTGCTGAATGTATTCGTTATTGAGAAAGAACGATTAATACTCATATGATTAGCTCAATTTTGCATGTCTATATCTGTTAATGTAAGTAACCATTTTGGGGATAATGATACACAATGTTGCAACCATTGTCAAGTGTCTATCATCCGGTTTTGTACACCTGCAATGTTACTGTTGTGTATTTATTCTAGTCTTTTGTTTGTCTCTTTTACTTGTTGTCTTTGTAGTATATGTCTTTTTTTTTCTTTTTTTTTTCTTGGCTTAAATAAAAAAATAAAAAATAAAAAAATAAAAAAAAGAAAATGATAGAGCAATCATAACAAAATGATAGTCATATAGCTGGTTTCTCTTGATTCACTGAGGCAAAAGTTTTGTGCTAATAATTTTCTGGACAATATTTCATGTCTATATCTTTTATCCTAAACAATTTCTGTGAATATAGCAATATGCAATGTGCTGATTATTGTTATTCTCCTATTGGTTGGTTGTGAAATTGTTTTGCTCTGGTCTCTTATTTTTCTTTTGTTTAAAATAAAAAAAAAAGACCAGTGGTTTACTGGACCTTGGTTTGGGTTGGTTTCCACTTGAGCTTCCATACCAGGTCTGTCAAGGGACTGGGTCTGAGGGTTGAAATAAAGAAACTACCCTGCCCATATTTAGAGTCAGTTTGCTGGTTCACTCACTTTCATTGCAGAAAAATAATTTTCAGGAAGCATCGGTAAGAGGCATGAGAAGGGTTTATTAGATGGTTTTTCAGGACACATTCAAGGATGAAGTGTGAGCATGCAGAGAGAAATGAGGCACACTGCAGTTTGGAATGGGAAACATTTGTATTTTTCTTGAAAGGTTGGAAAAATCTGGGAAAAGGTAGCCCACCTTGTCACTCTTTCCGCTGAACTCAGACATAGTAACATGGTAACCAGCTTCCTGTTCACTCTTGCTCTTGGGCAACAAAGGCTGGGGCCACAGGGCCTATGTTCTTGCAGAAACTTTTGCTTGAGAAATCCTCCCTCCAGTTTCTCTGGCATGACACCCTCTGGGAAGCCTTCTAGTCCATCCCCCTGCCTTCAGGGGAGACATTGCTTCTGTACAGTCCCCCTCCCCAAATCCCCATCTAGGAGCTCACTCTATGGCCTAATAGCTGTGCAGCTCCCCTCCCCCTAGCCTGCATGCCCTCCCAGCCCCGTGGCCACACTGTCACTGTCTGTCTCCTGTTCTCTGGACAGGTTCACAGAAGTCTGCATGAGTGTTTGTTGAATGAATACTCCCTACTTTTGGGTGGGAGCTTGAGCTGCAGACTTAAAACAGAGACACAGGTTACCAGATCTCTCCATGGTAGGGATAACAGGAAGCTTCCTTTTGGGTTGTTCTGAGTGACTGGCATCCAGACACAGGAAAAAACACCTTTGGAGTTATTACCACTTTGCCAGTCCATTACCACTATGGAGGCAGAGTGCAGAGAATATGCTTATAACTCTCAGAAGACTTTGGTTTTTGCTCAAATCACATGGGGAAAGTTGGAATTTATTGGCCAGTATAACTGGAGCGTTTAGGGGTTCTAGTTCAGATGCAGCTGTATGTAGGTGCTAAATGATATTAGGAATACTTTTCTCCAGACCCTTGTTTTCCTTATTGGCTACATCTGCTGACATTTCCTGCCACCACTGTTCTTACCACTGGTGGCAGCAGCCATCATCTATCAACATGGAGCCCCCAGAAAAAGAAAAGCCTGTTTTTTGGTAGCTGGTGAAAATTACAGCTTATGTCACATGGCCATTCCTGAACAAACACTACAACCAGAGGGTGAAGTTCTCTGGTTAGTCAGACTGTGTCATGTGTCCAGGCCAGCAGCTGTGGAATAGAGTAGCTTTATGGAATCTAAAGGGACAGTGTTGGCCAGGGTGTCTCTCACTGGGGACCTGAGAACTTGATGCCGTGGGTTAATCAGACTCCTGGATATATGTGGGGAGAATGGTGGGGAATAAAGAAAAACAAAAGACAATGTTCAGGGTACAAGTGGACCATGAGGCACTTGTCTTTAGTTGACAGGCAAAACATTCTCCTTGGTTGACCCCCTTTTATTAGCAAGTGAGAAGCGCATGGCAAGAGATAGCGTACTTTTCATGGAACAGTAACTGCAGTAAATGGGTAAAAATTTAAGGGACAAGTTCTCCATAACTATATGCCTGCATTCTTTAGATCAGCCTCAGATGTTATCTTGCCTTAGGAAAGCTGCAGTTATGAGCTTTTTCTGTGTGGCTAGGAAGCTTGTGGCCTTTCACACATTTCTCTGTTCCTAAAGCAGGTCTCACCAGCCTTGGAACCATGGGACCCCAGGCACATAGCCTGGTTCCCAGCATTATAAAATATTATTTCATATCCTCTGGTTCCAAATAGTTTCCATTTTTAAAAAATTTTTGTAGTTACAGATGTTGAAACAGTGTGTCTTGAGCTTGGACAGTATCTAGGTGTTTGGTTTGGCTCCCCCTGTAGCATACTACAAACAGAAATAAAAGACATACACGTTAATACAAGCAAGCCAGTGTAAAATTCAAAATGAGCCTTGAGATAATTTTAAGGATTGAGTTCAACAAAAGTATCTGTAAACTTATCTCAATCTTGGATTTGTCAAAATTTTGAGTTCACTGAGACATAGAAATACTCCCTTTTGTAAGGGTTCTAGATCCAAAGTTATGTTGCTGTGCATAGCACTCTGTTCCCAAGGATGAGTGGACTGGTTTTAGGAAGAAGGGTTACACAATGCCAACCAATGTTAAAATGACATCAAAGCCCTTGTTGTAACTGCAGAGTCTCTGTTTGATCTCCCATCCACATAATTGTAGTTTCTCAGCCACTAATCTGTGACTGCATATTTGTGTCAATAGAGTGCTATATATTCCAGGTCTTGTCTGCTGTTTTGGTCCTGTTGTCTACAAAATGAGCTGTCTGTGTAGAGTGAGTAAGAGCCATAGAGGACATAACATCACATGAGATTAATAATACCAAAGAGACAATTTTAGCAATAATGAAACTCAACATTCTTTTTGTCCTATGTATAAGATGTTTAATTAGAGATTATAGCAAATGAATAACAAGAGAGCTGGCCCATGGTTCCATAACGTTTATGGGAATCCTGAGCCCAGGCCTATGCCACAAGACTAGTAAAGTCTTGTTTACTAGGGCTCCAGTTGATATGTAATATATCAACATACATTCTCTACATGTAAATGAGGTAAACTTTCATTAAACAGCCTCATATAAGAAAACATAAGGGTTGTATGTACATATGGAGAACCACGTGGACTTCCAAATTTGGATACTGATGGACTGGAACCCACGCAAAACCAGACCAGACACTGCCGTGAAAGAAGCTTTATTAGCGGGAGTGGGCTGCCTTGAGGACTAAGACAGAGGCTGTTTGGCTTGAGGAAAGGGTTTTTAAGTGTTGTTCTGGGGTGTGTGTGTGTGTGTGTGTGTGTGTGTGTGTGTGTGTGCTCATGGGCTGGAACAGCCAGGATGGCTCTGTGGGTTAGCCAGGTATGAGCAACAGAATGTGATGGAGCCCGTCATCGGGTACATTCCTAGGTGGAGTTGACTTTTGCAGTTGGAACAGTTCTGCAAAGTTTCTTTTTTTGTAGCTCAAGTGTGAACAGGTTGGCCTTTCAGATGCTAGAAGTATTTTCAGTAAATTTGGTCATACATCCTTTCCATTGCTGGCCTACATAATAAGAGAGAGAGCTAATTTCCAGAATGTCCTTTGCAATGGTCCAAGTCTGCCATCAGTGATAGCCTGTGGCAATCAGGGAAGAGGGGGCTAAAAATGGGCCCATGTCATGATAATTGGCCCTCAGCATCAAAGTACAGAGTGGAGGTATTTCTTTCATAACAATTAGTATACCAATGTCAACAGGCCATATGCCAGGATAAGCAGTTTTTGTCTCTCTCTTCTAATCTCCTACAATCTATAAATTCAAATTGATGAGATACATTTTTTGCCCCCTATATCTTATACAAGAGGTCCATGGTGAGAAGGAGCAGAATCACGTGTCTCCTCAAAATGTATATTGCGCACATGGAGGACCTCAATTGTGGAGAATTGATCCACTCCCTTGAGATGTTAATAGATTAAATTTCCCAAAATATTAATTATTCTCCCTAACAGGCAATCCAAACTCACAGGTAAGCAGGCAGGAAATAGTTAGCTTGCAAAGATTTATGTTCAATGTGCAATGGTGGACACAAAAAATGTGATGTATAATTCAGAGTAACATTAGAATCTATGAATCCAAAAGCTACGGAAAGCCCTGGAATCCATTCCAATTGTTCATAAGAGATTTCACAGGGAAAATCAGTCCAAATGAGAGGTCTTAGCAGAGGGGCATTGGGTACATACATCTAATATTCTTTCCCAGACATGGTTTATATGTACAGTGCTGGAAATGATGGCTATCACGGCAATAACCATATTTCCTGGTGTATGTGGGAGACCTTGCCTCATCATCAACTTTTCAGCTTCCTGAATTGTCTCCTTCACTTGTCTCTACATCATGGTTCTTGTCGCCTGTGCGGTCATCAGTGGCTGAGATATCTTATCCATGGTCATTCTTGACAAGGTTCGCACTGGTTGGCTCTGGTAGTGGCAGACTTTACCACAGGTTTCTCCATGGTTTCATGTTCCAGGACAGCACCAACAATGGTGTTCATGACTTGTTATTACACAAGCATACCTTTGTCCCATGTTATTAACTGCACCGTGATAGGTTCTGCTAGCCTGGGGCTTAGCATCCCCCCAACTTGGTACCGGACCCAGAGAAACAACTTAGCTCTCCAAGAGTAAACTCCATGTTTTCCTTCTCATTCCAGAGATAAACCTTCCACTCCCTTTTTCACATGCACTGAGCCCTCTCCAATCCCAAGGCTTCACAACCCCCCAAGATTCCACCCCCAGACCCCAATAAATCTTCCTGTCTCCTGCTTTACACAGGCAAATGCTCCCTCAAATCACCTATCAATATGTCATTTTGCCCACCTCCCCAAACTCCTCCCCCAGCCAAAGTTGATAAAGGTAACTACACTTCTTCGTTCTTGTTGAGAGCTTTTATACCCCCTGGCCCCTAAAGCTCTCCCATGCCCTCCGCCTTAAAGGCCTCTCCCATATCTCTCTCGCTCTTATTTTCTCTGTGCCGCTTTAGATTTAGTGACTTTAAAATAGTCAAACACACTAGGCCATCCCATTTTCTTGTTTGGATATCTTCCCATAGGACTTGTGCTCTAGATGTGTTTTTCAATTTGTACTTTTGCCAGTGAAGCTCTGTTGGAGTGCATTTACTTTCTGCAAGTGGGTTTAAAAAATTTAAGGTAAAAGTGGCAAGATCTAATTGTGCCTTTGGAGGTAATCATATTTTCCCTTTTTGCTTCTGTAATTGTGTTTTTAAGGAAAGGTGTGCATGAGGGTTATACGGAATATCTGTAAGATGCTTACTATGCCAAAGTTAAAAAAAAGGAGGACAACCCTTTGCTAATATGTGACGGTCCATTTTCAGTTTTGATTGTATGAGAGAACTCCCATAGCAGCAATAGCAGATAAGCAGTGTTGTTAGATATGTCCTATCTTTTTGCTCCCATAGTAGGTGTCATGAATCATATGAGAATAAGTACTTATAGATACACAAATGTATTATAACCACCCAAAGGATGGGATGTGAGTAACATTCGTTTGTCAAATTTCATTCTGTTGGAGGCCTCAGGGGTTGCATTCTTCAGCAGGAATGGGGTGAGGGATATCTTGGCAAGTAGGACATGACAGGACAATTTTTCTAGCTTGTGAATGAGATAATTAAAATTCTTTGTTTAGGGCACTACTATTTTGATGGTGGCATGAGAGAGATTGACTGGCCACATCAAAGAGACTAACGTAAGCCACCAATGAGTCAGCCTGTTGGTTAACATAGGACAAGAGTCCTGGTAAATTAGAATGGGACCTAATGTGTCCAATATAAAAAGGAATGAAATGATTTTGAATTGCCTTCAATAATCTGAGGAACAGATTAAGTAAAGGAGGGTCTAGTGCTTCTTTTAATGTAGCATTTTCTAGCCATTGGGCAAGTAACACTGCATAAGCTGAATCACTAATGGTATGTATAGGGGTCAGTTTAGTAAGTTTTGTGATGCACAAAGTGGCAGTAATTTCTGATCTTTGAGCTGATAGCCCTGTGGTCAAAATAACATGTTGAAAGTCCTTGCTCTAAATAGCTGCCTTCCCCTTGGATGAACCATCTGTAAAACAAGTTGGTGCATCAAAAATAGGCTCTAACCAAGTAATTTGAGGAATTATACATGGATGTTTTAAAAAACATCAAAAGATGGGGTCATTAGGAAAGTGGTTATCAATATGTCCTAAAAAATCATCAAAAGCAATTTGCCAATAAACAGTTTTCTGTAACAGAGTTAAATATTGGGATAACTCCAAGGGTAGTATAAACCAAGAGGGAACAATACCAAACAGTTGATTACAATGAGTTCTCCCAGCTAATATTTTTGCTATTTGTTCAGTATATAACTGTAAGGTTTTAATTATTTGATTAAGTAAGTATAACTATTCAATAGGAAGTAGTTGAGAATTATGTAACTGTACCAAAATCCCAGCAGGGAATTGGGGGTGTCTAAAATATATAAAATAAGAGGTTGGTGGTTACTAATTCAATATACCTATTACTTTTGTAACATTTGTTCCACTAACTGTAATTTATTTCGTGCCTAAGGAGTTAGCTGCTGTGGCAAATTAATTTGTGTCACCTTGTAGAGTATTTCTTTTCAAATTGTATCCAGCCTTATTAAAGATACTTTTCATAAACAATCATGGTATTTCAGGCAGGACATGGGCACACAATCACTAATATTATATAACAACTTTCAAACTCCGTTCTTGGACGGACTACCAAAAATCAGAAAGCCATTATAAAATTCAATGAAGTCTTCATTTGAGGCTCTGAAGTAGGGAAAGTTTAGAGTGAGGGTTGACATTTCTCATTTTGCATGTTGTTTAACAACTTTTCACAAGCCAACCCTGACTTTCAGGAAATTAAAATGGCAGAATTATCAATCTGAAGATCCACAATCTAGAAACAGAAGTTGATACTCTTATGGGACACCATCTCAATGTCACTGGCAAGTCCAGACTTGCTGACATACTGGTAACAACAATTTTTGGGAATCAGGTCCCAGTAGCCTCTGGACTTAAGGGAGCTAAGTCTATGCTGATGGCAGAGGAAAGGAGGACATAAAATGAACCGGGAGTTGTCCCATGCTACAAGGCATTTATGTCAAGATGGCCACATGTGTCAACATAAGGGAATCCCTCCTCCTGGAGGCCAAGAGGAAGTCTCTCAAAACTAAGAGGGAATGGTTCTTTCCCCACATCAATCCAGCTTTGGAGACACTGTACTAGTGACATATGCTCCTTCCCCCCAAAACAACAATAAGGTGTTCTGTGTGGTAACAACATAGCTTAAAAAAAGTGAAACAAAGTTCTGCATGTTTTAAAAACTTGATAAAAAATAGTATTTCAAACTGTACAGTCACCAGAAATGCACAGTTATCAAAAATGCACACACTTCACTTGGCACCTCCAGCACCTTCAGATTTTTGTGCCTGGTCTGTTTTGGCATCTCCATTTTCTGCAGGGTTATTCTCATCCTTGCTGACATCAGCTTTTTCCTTTTTCCCTTTGGGTATCTTCTCTTCCTTCTTTGCTGGGGCCTTTTTAGGCCTGGGCTCTGGCTTTGGAGGAGCTGGTTTAGCAGACAATCTTGCAGATCTTCTCAGTGGTTCATCCTTCACCTTGGCTTTATCATCTTTGGCATCCCCTTCAACCTTTCTCTTGGGCATGGGGTCGATAGTGGCAGGATGCAGGCACTGGACATGAGATGCAGTGGTGTGCAGCTTTGGTTTGTCCAGCGATCATTCTTGCCTCTTCTACACACTGCTCCTCTTGTAGGGTATAATGTAAACGTGTTAACTGATATGTAACAATGCTTAATTTGGGTTGGATTCCACTAATGTCTCCCAATAATTTTTGGAAATCATTTAAAGGCAATAAAAAATCTTGTCTTATTTTATATTTTGGGGTCTTACTACCCATTCTGTAAGTATGGTCCCTAAATACAGATAAGGGCTGGAGGTTTATGCCTTTTCAGGAGCTATGCAGAGGCCATGGCACTTAAGGTTCTTTTTGACCACAGCAAACAAAGCATGTAGCTGTGCCTTTGAAGCTGTGGGCAATAATATGTCACCCATATAATATAAGCCCAAGGATATTTCTGTTGAGCAGGCTGTAAGGCTTGACTTACAAAATACTGACATAGCAAGGGGGTATTCATCATTCCCTGAGGCAAAACTGTCCTTTGATATCTACCTATGGGTTCCTTAAAATTGATACTAGGTACAGAGGAAGCAAAATACTGATGATTAGAGAGATGTAGAGGGAGTGTGAAAAAACAGTCTTTTAGATCAATAATAATCAGTGGCCATTCTCAGGCGACAGCAACAGGGGATGGGAGGTCAAGCTGCAAGGCCCCCATCAGTTGTCAGAATGCATTTACAGCCCTTAAATCCTGTAACAACCTCTACTTTCAGGATTTATATAGGATAACAAACATGAGAGTGTTCCAGGGGCTGGTAGGTGGTTCTGAATGTCCTAACTGAATCTGTTCTTGTGCCAGTTGATATAAATGTGCTAGCTTCTACTTATTTCAGGGCTGCTGATCCACCTAGATGGGGGTATCTGTTTTCCATTGAAGTAGAAAAGCCTAGGGCGTTAGTTGCTGGTGGCTGACGACCCCATTGGACACTGTTGCTTCCCTATAACAGTTAGACAAGATAGTAATCTGCAACAAATGATACATGAAGGGGAAAGAATCAATGTCTCCCATCAGAAAGGGAACTGATAGCTACTTCCTGCACAGTCTGATTTAGGGATCACTAATATTGATTCAGGGATGCCTTGTAAATTCTTTCCCGAACCTGAGCCTACTTGATACCCCATAATTTTCATAATTTGTCATGTAACAATAACAGGGTCATTGGCTAACATAATTCCATATTCCTTTAAAAGGTCCCTTCCTCAAAGATTTACAGGTATAGAGGCCACATAAGGTTGAAAGATCTAGCCTGATTTTCTGATCCTGAGTAAGATATGAGAGTTGCACTCTGTATCACCTGCTAAGATGAACCAAGCCCCACTAATGAGATAGTGGTGGCCTTAGTAGGCCAAAATGGAGGCCATTTCTCCGTATCCATAACAGACACATCAACTCCAGTGTTCACTAAGTCCTGAAAAAACCTTCCTTGTATTTATATTCTTCACATCAGCCTTCCTTAATTTGGTCCTGTGTAAGATAAGTGTCTTTAGAAGTGGTGCTACCAAACCCTCCTTCCTTTGATGTTTTCTATGTTGATCCGAAGTGATCCCCAAAGGAGGAAGTATCAACTAAGCAATGTAGCCATCTGCTTCAAAAACCCAAATGTTCATGGAATGAGTTACAACTTGAGTTTCTCTTTCATAATCAGATTTAATTACCCAGGTATGACAGTAATGCCCTGTGAATTTAGCCTATTTTTTCCCCATAATTAATCCAACAGTCTCTCGGTAATGGTCCCCATATTCCTGTGGGTATTTTCACTGTCTTATCTCCCCCAACAAGGATGATTTTTGGGCTATTGGGAAATTTAACACTGTACTTACTGATATTTCAAGAATGAGGGAAGCAATATCCCACCAGGGACCCTCAAAAACCTGCTGCTCACTGCTTACACAGGAGAAACCTCTGGAATGAGCCCAATTCCTGTTTCCCATCAGGGAAATGCTGTCTTTATATTTGGAATGGAAATTCATCGTGCAGTGATTTCCTTTATTACATCAAGGACAAAGGCTTGGTACTGGCTTGGTATTACCTCCTGTGAGGAGTAGAATGGTAGTCCCTAACTTGGCTGGAGCAGTACATTGTTTATGAATATGTCTTGGTTTCTCACAATTGAAATGAACATTGGCATTTTTGTTCCCCTTTGTAAGACCTAACATAGCTTGGGCCAGTGTCAAATTTTTATAAGATATGGTCCCTACATCTTGACAAGCTTTTAAATAGTTTTCAAGATTCTTGGTGACCCTAACCACCCCAAGGGCCTGTTTAAGCCATAATTTGCATTCTCAAAGGCCAACTGATGTATTATAATTTCAATCACTTGTGAATGAACAATCTGTCCTCAGATTGTCTCCTGCAATACAGCAAGGAATTGAGCATAAGGCTCCCAGGATTCCTATAAAATATGTGGAAATGACTGAACTGGACTTCCCTTTTTGGGAACCAGAGTCCATGCTTGTTTTGTCATCAAATGTATCTGCTCAGATGCTTCGTAAGGATAAGTCAATTGTTGCACAAATTTTACATAAGTCCCCATTCCCAGCAACATATCCTCTGTGATTCATGGCCTCCTAGTTGCCCTATTTCTATTTGCCTTTTCTGCTGCAAGCTTTTGTAGTTTCATGTTAAAATGAAGGTATTGGCCTGTCGAAAGGAAGGAATGGGCAAGATATTTAATATCTGGTGAAGTCACGTACAGAACTCCCAAAATGGACTCCAAATGTCTCAGTGCAAGGGATCCCTGGACTCCATTATTCATTACACATTTTTAGTTCTTTTAAAACTTTGTACTCTGTTCCATGATGCTCATGCATCATTTGCTGCAGATTACTGGGGTCTTGTCTAATCGTAATAGGGAAGCAACAGTGTCCAGTGGGGTCTCCAGCCATCATGGCTTGTCAAACAATTTGTTGGTACTTAGGCAAGCAAGGATCATTACTCACTCTGGAAATTACAGAGGTGTGGGCCAGGAGAGTCTCTCCACCTTATTCATAATCTTTTCCCTTTTTCTCTTTAGGAGAAGTTGCAGATGCAGTAACTGTTGCAGCACATGAAAGTTGCAATATGGATTTCACAAAACTCCACATTGAAAGGGTGTCTGGGGCAATCTGTTCTCCCCTAGGATTGATTCACCTCAAATTTCTGCCCACTCTATCCCAATTTTCTACAGTCTCATTTTTAGGAACTGTGGGTTATACTTAGTAACATCTTGCAGCATTTTTGAAAGAAAGTAGGTACTGACCTGGATCCCTGCCTGGGAAAACCAGCAAGGAGAGAGGTAAGGCCAAGAGATGACAGAGCTCAAAGGCCACACTCCAGTTCCAGGACAGGTCCTGTGAAGCCACCACAGCCCCATGGAGAAAGCCCTACCCTCATGGGGTTTGTATTCCATGGGCTAGAGGAGGGAGGCGTATTCATAGAACAGAAAATATCCATTCTGTGTTAACCTGATACCCACATTGCACTACCTCAATTCACTCTCCTGCCCTTAAAAATGGGAGCGATTATTGCACTCATTCAAGAATACACCAAGGTCTAGAAAGGATATACAACTTGCCCAAAGTTATACAGATAATAGGATTTAGATTGTAAGCAAACTAGAAATCCCTCAGTTCCCAGGCCAGGGACCCACATGCCATCCTCAGGCAAGAGACAGGGATTTCCTGGGTTTACACAGATTAGGAATGGACGCCCAGAGAGGTGGAGCTGCCCAGTGTGGTCTTCTGGACCCCAGAGGGAAGGATTTAGGGCCACCACCACTGATCACGGGGGAGATCCCATTGCACCCAAAACTCTCATCTCCATGAGTCATTACCCCACTCCGTCCTGGGGGCAACATACAAGACACCTTCTCAGCAACCTGGCTAGGGCCACCCCAAGGAGCAAGGCACTCCTAGGCTCTAAGAAAGAAGTGAGAAAAGGAGTCAACTCTCTGCGGGTGCAATCACTTTTCTGAGTCTCCAGAAACACATGACTGGGCTGCCTCTCTGCAGCCTCACCCTGCGCTCCCCTACTTTCCCCTTTCCATGCTGCCAGGGATGTTCCAAGCTAACAGGAACCTCATGGGAGAAAGTGAAGAAGCTAATAATGGGAAACTTCAGAGCTGATACTTGAAAACATGGCCTTGGTTGAGAAGAGGGGAAAACAAGGCCAGGAAAGAGAGGTCAGATGCCCAGCTGGACTGGTGAGTGTGCTGTGTGCATGTCTGTGCATGTCTTCCTTCCATTGCTGTAGGGAAGGCTAGTCCATCACCAGTGTCAGACCTTGGGGACAAGACATGCAGAGAATCCAGTGTGACTGCTTGAGGGCACAATGGAGAGAAAGGAAGAGACCAGAGAACATAGTTGAGATACAGCCCGGGGAGTGGGAACAGAGTGCAACAAGCCCTGCAGGTAGGGGACTCACAGTATAAATAGAAGTAGACAGAGCTGTCCACACAGGGGCTGGTAGCTGCAGCAGCTCTGAGGACCTGTGCCTTCAGGGACAGAGCCCACACTGATGTATCCCAGGCACAAGGTTGAGTAATAGGCAAGACACCCTGTGTGGAATCTGAGCGGACTCTTTCTGTCACCACAAGTCTGGATGCTCACTTGGCCAGCCATGTTCCTGTGCAGCTTCTTCCTCCTGGTGGCCACTGTGACTGCAGCCCAAGGGAATGAAAAGCAGGTAGACAGCACCAAGAGGAGCCAGCTACCCACAGCACACATGTGGATGCTGACTGGCAATTGGATAGAGAACGTGGATAGTGAACTGGAGAACAGTGTGCAGACACTGCAGAAGGTAAGCTGGGCCTGAGAGCAGTGGGCAATTTTGGAGTTGTCATCATCAACACAGGGACCATATACCCCTGAGACCACAAAGGATACTGAGGGGAGAGATTAGAATATTCAGTCAGAGTGAAGCAGGGATGGACCTGGAGCAAAACAGCAAGACTGGCAGCAGTGAAACAGGGAAGCCGGCTCTTCACAGCCATTCATTCACATCGAGCATGGGGCAGACCCGTCCAGGTGAGCAGGCAGCGAGGAATGACCAGTTCATCTCTCCTGGATGAGGAGGGGAAAGATGCTGTGAAGAGATGTCTACTGTGTCGGGTGGTGATACAAAGGGAAGCAGGGGAGGAGGGTGAGCTGTGGCCCAGGCTGGTTCTTTGAGTTCAGATCATTTGTGAGGATGTTGCAAAACAGATTCCATCCTTCCCAGAAAGTCACAGAAATGCAATCCTGCAGGATGTAGCCCTCTGAGCCCGGCTTATTTAACTCAGCATGGTAAAAGAGATTCATCCGTGTTGTTCTGTGTGTGAATGGTGCCTTTCTGTTCAGTGCTGAGTTGTGGCCATGGATAGCTGGGGCAAAGCTGTTTATCCATTCAGCAAAGTTCATTTTATATTAGTAATGCAAATAATGAGAAAACCAGGCTTGAGCAGAGCTCCTTGACCTCAGAGGTTGCTCATCCAGAAATCCACATCTGTTGTCAGTCAACATCCTTCCTTCCCAGGTCCTGTCTGTCCAAATTCCCTTCCATTCTTTAAGGCCTTTTTCAAATGCCCTGTCCAAATAAAGAAAGGGTTTACTGTCCCATACCATTGAATTATAAAGTGAGGCTCAGACACAAGAAGACCCTTTAAAGCCATCACGAGTATAGCAGAGGCTGAACTCGAGTGCATGGCTAAGGACAGGGTGCTATGGGGACAAAGATGAGCATCTCTGCTGGCTGGAGGGGAGGTGGGAGACTGTGGCCCATTACCTGTGTCTGGGCTAAGAATGTGCCAGAGTGTCACTCTGATAGTGACAGAGAAAGTACCGCTCCAATCCTGTGGTGGGATAGGAGCTTGGAGAACAGTAGGCCCCCACCTAGGTCTATTCCTCCAAATGAATTCTTCCCATTTCTTTTGCCAATATCTGAGCCCTGGGCAGGATTCCTGAGGGTGGATAGACATGTTGGGAAGTAAATACAGAAGTTCAAAACCATGGCTAGTATTTAAAGTTTTTGTGTATGTGTGAAATGCTCCAGAATTACATATTCAGTTGTTCAAGGGTAGGATGAACGTGGAGGTGAGAAAATGGAGTTTGGTGCTCCCGGAAGCATGGAAACTGGATAGGCAACTTGTGGGGCTCTGAGTTATTTTCAGGGGGAGCTGGGAGAGCACATTTGTGTTGTGGGAGGGACCGGTAGGGGCTGATGACACTGAGGAAGGAGGTGGAAATCTGAGGGCCAAAGGCCGGGTGATGCTCTGGGTCCCCACAGTCTCCATGCCCAGGGTTCTCACACTGGAGCCAGTGTCAGATAGAGCCAGAGACTGCTGAAGGGCAGACTGCTGGGGTGCCTGAGTCCCTGAGTGACAGATTTGGGTAGGCCTGGAAACTTGCATTTCTAACCAGCTCCCAAGTGGGGCTGAATTTGGGATCCACTTAGAAGAAAACCCTGCTCTAATCAACCCTAACACCACCAGGATATGTGGCCTGCAAAGGCACTGTCAGAAGTGGTGGGGGTGAGCCAGGCATGGTGGCACATGCCTTTTATCCCAGCACTCAGGAGGCTGAGGCAAGAGGAGCGTTGTGAGTTCGAGACCAGCCTGGGTTACAAAGTGAATTCAAGGCCAGTCTGAACTGCGTAGTAAGACCCTGCCTCAAAAAATAGGGGATATCGCTCAGTGGGGATTTAGCTCAGTGGCCTAAATACCTGCCTGGTAGGCATGAGGTTGTGAGTTTGATCCCTGGTACAAAAAAAAAAAAAAAAAAAAAAAAAAAAAAGAAAAGAAAAGAAAAGTGGTGGGAGTAGAGGTTCACCAGAGAGACTAAGGAGAGGAGATGAAGGAGACAGTAGCTACAACCTGGCCCCCAGTCAGTCTCATCATCTGTCCCTGGGGAACACTGGTTTTCCCAAGGAACCTGGGAGCCACCCTGTGGGACATCCCTGAAAACTGAGTGAGAAGGTGAGGGAAGGAGCCAGGGACAAGGTGGGGAAGGTGCTTTGAGCCAATGACAGCAGAACAGAAAGGGCCATGAGGAGGGAGGTGGATGGAAATGTCTTATCTGCCTGCAAGCTCTGAGCCTGAGGACACACTGTTCACCTTACAACCTGAGCATGGTTTCAGCCCAACCCTGCTTTCTGTCTTGTAAGAAAGAGCAGCACTGTGGGTCGAACTATAGCATGTGGGATTACAGGGCCCTTAGAGACCATGGCAACCCTGTTTGGTACACAGACAAGGTCAGAATTTAGAAAACTCACACAGGCATTTGTCCCTGCAAATTGTACAACAGAAAGGTGTGTGCCCAGCCCCTGCTGGCTGCTCCAGGTGAGTATGAGTGAAAGCATGATGGAGCCAGAGCAGCGACAGAAGCCAAGTGAATCATGGGCCAGGCAAGTGATGATGAGAATAGGAGGAGCAACAAGGGGATGGTGAGCTGAGTGCTGACACTTGGAAAGGCTGCTGAGTAGGAGATGGATTATAGGGGACAAGGTTGGGGCAGGGAGTCCTGTGAAGAGACCAACGCATTACACTTCAGGAGAGACAACAGAGGCTGGGACCACAGTGGAGGCCATTGAGGGAAGTGGTCCAGGACCATTTGGAAGGGGCAGCTGCTGGCATTTGCTGATGGACAGCATGTGGGGTCAAGGATGATCCTCCTGAGGCCTGAAAGCAGGAGGACTGCAACTGTCATAGGCAGTGATGAAGGGGGCAAATGTAGGAAACAGTTCAGGTAGGATATATATCTGAGTAAGTGGAGAAGGACCCACATGGACTCATGACCTAGAGAGTGGCTTTGGGTCAGGAAGTATCAGGAGTGAAAGGCCTGTGGGGAGGCTGATGGCAGCTTCTGTAGGGCTCACGGATGCCCCATCTTCCTGATTGCTGGTACAGGTCCTGAACCAGTTGCTGCCCATGGAGCAACAGATGCTGGAGACTTTGACTTCCACTGACAGGCAGGAGAAGCACATGCAGGAGCAGAGTAACTTGCTGAAAAACTTGTATGGCCACAACAGGTGGGTGTTGGTACCTGGTTCCTGTGGAGCATGGGGCTGAGCCACCAGGACTGGATCTCAGAACCCACTCTGCACCTAGGGCTGGGGCTGGGGCTTAATTTGGGACTGGGCCCAGGATGGAAAGACTGTAACTAGGATTCAAGTCCAGAAGACCATGGAGGAGAGTAGGCAAGGAGGCTGGGATGGAACTGAGCTGGGGTGCAGGCAGGACCAGGGCACATCCCCCAGCATTGAGTAGGGCCTGAGAAGGGGAAGATTCTTGGTGGTCAGGGCACCTTGATTCTGCCTTTATGTTTTCTTCCATTGTCCTTCTCTGTATTTTATAAACTTTAACTGATTTATCAAGATATAGTTTACACACCATACAATCCACATACATTTTAATTGGCCTTACTGATTTTCAAATAAATGACTTGATCCAGTTCACCTGGTCCCCTTCCCTGAGGACAGTATGGTGACCAATTTCTAGTATGAAAGTCAGACTTGCTTTACTATATGCAGATCTGCATCAGGGTACTTTAAAATAGAAAGAAAAAATCGTAGTCGGGCAGTAGATACGGTGGTGAAATACACCTCAGTCTGATTTGATGTTGGTTTCCAAATGAATGGAGAGAACACTGCAAGGTCAGAGTTCTGAGAGGCAAATCCTGCTCAGTGAATAACCTTGTCCAAAGGATGAGATGTTATTGCTTGCACATGCTGTGAGCAGGGCACAGCCATAAGGTACTTCCTCTCCTTGAAAAATTGCTGCCTTTTGGAGATGTTCTTATCTCATTCCCCCACGCTAATGTTCAGGCAGCAAGAACTGGGCCATTTTCAGTCATGCTGAGTTGAACAGGTGTATAAAAATCCACAGAGATGGAAGACATTGTTAATTAGCTCTTGATCCATGAGGATAGCTAAAATTCTAGAATTCCATGGTGCCCAATTTATAATTATAATTTGGAGCCTAGGAGCAGCTACCTCTGCCCTGGATGAATTTATTTCTGAGTCTGAGAAAGGGTCTGTAAGCCTGAATCTAGAGTAAAATATTTCCCTTCCAGCGCTGTCACTCTGATTCTGGGTTACTGGAACCAGATTTTGGTGAATTGGTTGCTGGTGTTCTACTTGAGTGACCTCTGCTTTCCACTGGGCTCCAGTCCGTATCATTCCCTTCCCCGGTCCATGTCAACTGTGGACAGAGACTGTGTGATGTGTGACTCCAGATATGATACTCCACCCTTCTGGGTCTCTAGTTTTGAGTATCAGTGAGGTGTTGGATAGCGGTCTCAGCCCTATGTGTCTTTCCCTACAGTTACCTGGACCCTATAATGCGGATTGCAGAAGCACAGCAAGAGGTCCAGTTGGCCGGCTTCCATGATGTAAAGGAGCAGCTGCAGCAGCAGCTGGACCTCCAGAAAAGCACCCTCACCAGCATCCAGGACAGCTTGCAAGTTGCTGGCAGCATGTCCAGCCTGCAGCATCAAAAACAGCGTCAGCTCCTAGAGACCCTGCAAGAGCTCATTCTCCTGGGGGACCAGGGCTCAGGTGATCAAGCCGAGAATCTGGGGTGGGAGACGAGGCCAGGAACTGGGCAGGAGCCCTTGTCAACATCCAGAGTCACTTTGGGTTTGGAACCATGCTGGGAAAGGTCACACCCTCCTGGCCATCTGGACAACAGTAAAAACAATAAGCAGTAATAATAGTGACAACAATGGTCCTAAGAGATGCCAAAGCAGACTCTGACTCTTGGTGCCACAGGTGCCTGGGTCTTTCCCCACCCCACCCCACTCCTCTTCTCAGTATTCCCATCTTTTCAGTTGAAGTGATGGTGTTAACAAGCACAGGAGCAGCACAGGTTGACAAATTTGGTTTCTAGGATTCACCTTCAGCCCCACTTGTTTGGCTATGGCCTGACAGTCCTTACAAATCAGTTTCCCCAAAGAATAAGGATGTGTCACTCAGGCACCCCAAGGACTTCTCTCCTGTTAATGCTCTGCCCCAAAGCCCAAGAGAACCGCATGGAAGGCAGGAGGCCTCCAAGCCCAATTGGAGAAGCTCTGCTTCTTGGCACTCACTGCTCCTTCTACAGGGGCCAAGGCTTTCTGACTGCATCTTTGGTTACTCAGTCAACCAATGTTTATTCTGCATCCAGGGGGAGCCAATAATGTGTACGAGGGATCCACCAGTCCACAACACAGGCTGGCCTCTCTCTTGACAACAAAAAAGCAAAAATCAAACCCTGTTTGTGGGCCTCAGAGTAAGGGAGGAAACACTTCTCTGCTGTCTGCCAGCAGTGTTCCTAACGCTCCCACAGCAATATTGGCCTAAGGAGCCATGCTAGGGAGTGGTGACTGTAACGTGAGATCTGAGGGAGTAGGACAAGGAGGGCCTCGTTTCAGGGAGTGGACAATGCCTAAATGAGAGGGCGGCCAGAGAGGGACTCCTATTGCTGCAGGATGTATATGGGGAGCCAAGAAGCCTTAAAGTACAAGGAATCTAATAATAGTGATAATGCATTCCAAGCAACATTGGCGACAGGGACTTGAGGCAGAGGATTCCACTGTGGCTCCATCCTAAGTCCACAGGCCCAAGGAAGAGCTGGATGCCTTCCAGACCACAAGATGTGGAGTGATCCAAACCAATTAGGGGCCTGTGCCAGACCATAGTAGCAAGACTGCAGAATAAGCCTCATGTGTGGGATCTGAGGCTCAGCCCAAGCACAGCAGTGGGGGCCCCCTCTCCTTGTAGGCTCCTGGTGTGACTGGTCTTGTGCATGGCCAACAATCTGCTCATCTGTGTAGGCTGGAGGTTTTCTAAGCATGCCGCCATAGGCAGCCTTCCCCTAAACACCTTCTACTGCCACCCAAGAAGGATGCCTGGCAGGTGCTTGTCCCTCCTGTGAAGGTTTGGTCCCCAGGCAAAGAGCAGAAGGTTAGGAGGCAGGAAAGGAGCATAGCTTCTCAGTGGATTTCACTTGCTTCATCACTTGCTAGTACTTGGGCTCTGTATTCTCCTTTAATTTCCCAGAAACTCAGTTTTCCTCACCTGTGAAATAGAGATGAAAATCTTACAGAGCTCTTGCAAGGAGGATAAGATGAGGCCATGCACAGGAAAGGACTCAGCAATGCTCCTGAAGCCTAAAGGGGGCAAGACAGGTACAGACTGCCAATCCATAGTGTCAGAAGGCGTCTAGGCAGAGTTCTTACTATGCTGTATATCAATACACTCCACTCTATGCTTATGTACTACTTTCACTCCCAGTCATTTCCCTAAACTCAAATGGGCACTGAAGAACCTTGCAATACAACAGTGGTGGTTATTTCAATTTGTCACTGTTATCATTGTTGCTATTGCTATTGTCATTGGCTAAGGAAATTTACAGAGCATAGGGTCCTAAAAGAATGGCTGGAATTCTCAAAACAGCTTCTCACTCAGCCCTGGACTTTCTGGGGGGAAGCACGACCCATCCTTGCTTGCTTCAAGGCCACAAACTTTCCTGTGCCTATCTTGATTCCAATCCACTGGATGATGGGGAGCTGGAGGCTGCAGGCAGGTGGGCAGTGGAGATTCGTGTCTTAGAAACCTTATGCTCAGGCTGGGATGAATATAGGTCCCAGTTGTGGTGGTATGGGCACAGTAATCACTTCAGGCAGGTGACCCAGATACAGGTTCTAGGAGCCATGGTCCAAATGTGAGGCCAAAATCGAAGGTACCACCCTTTGATAGTCTCCCGGTTTTTCTCTGGAACTGAGACCCTTCCATTTGGAAGTTGGGCTCCATCTTGTTATTGTCCTACACAGAGTATTTGGCTTCCAGTAGAATAACAGTCCACATCTCCAGTTGGATCCTACTAAATGAACTAGAGGGAAGTTTTCAAATCCATGCAATGAATTTGTCAACAATCACTTTTTCAAGAGACTCACATGCCCAGGAAGGTTCAGACATTAGATCAATACTCTCCTGAGCTCAGAAATGTGATCTAGAGCGAAGAAGCATGGATGTTGAAGGCAAGTAGCCAGCTCCCATGGTAGGAGGAATAAGGGCCCTGAGCCCAAAGCTGCAGGGAAAGTCTGATGAATTTGGACCAAGACAGGATCCCACAGTCCCACACTCAAGTAAGCCCTAAGAAGAGAGGGCTCTGTCCCAGTTGGCTGGCTACCTTCATTTTGGGCCCTCAGTCTTTCAGTAGGTGGAATGGAAAGCACCTTGCCGGAGTGAGGGCTCCATTTCCCTTTTCTGAATACACTGGCATGCGCTGCTTTGAGGCTCAGCCTCGGTAGCCCCATTCTGATCACAGTGTATTTCTTGGACAAGGTGATCTGGGCATTTCTGCATGGCACTCAGGGGCAGCTGGCTCTGCTACTCCTCTCTGCCCTCTTTCTGCCTTGTCCACTCTTTGCCCACTGCATCCCACCTCAAGCAACCAAAGCACTCTTGCCAAGGCTTTGCACTCATGGAGGGAATCAGTCCCAAACCGTGTCCCTGTGCACTGCTCACAACAGACCACCCACCTTGAAGCCTTTACCGTGCTGTTCCCTCAGCCCACTATCACCTTCTCAGGTCTGGCTCATATTCCCATCCCTGCACACAGGTCCCTACCTTGTCTGTTTTCTCTCCTTGCTCATCTCCAGCTGGCCTTTGCTTATTACCATTACTGTATCCACAGGTAAAGCTCTGCTGGGGTTCCAGGACTGTGAGGACATCCACAGATCTGGTCTCAATCAAGACGGTGTCTATACCATCCTTGTTCCCAATGTGACAAAGCCCAAAAGGGTGAGGAAATCCTGACGTGGTGTGTGTGTGTGTGTGTGTGTGTGTGTGTGTATGTGAGTGGGTGCTGAGCTAAGGACTTTCCAGACAGGCTGCTTTGGGACTGGGATTTGTTTAGTATCTGAGATACCAATGAACTTGGGGTTCTCTAAATTCTGGAGTACTGAGGTAGGGGTCAGACCGTGGAGCAGTGTGGAGAAGATTCTAAAGTAGGAGTGCCACCTTTCAGAGAGACCTCTCATTTGAGTAGCAGGAAATAGCTCTGTACTGGTAAGGTCATGCTCACTGATAGAATAAGTAAACCCTGTAATTCCAGGGACTCAGCACAAGGATTTTTTTCCAGTTAAAGGTAGGAATCAAGACTCTGTTCCCTGCAGGATGTTAGTGACTGGGGCACATGGAGATGCCACCATCTTTAGTGAGCAGCTCCCAAGTTTGCCCTGAGTGGGAGTTTTTGGAGGACAGCCTGAGTGTCAGGTAGGGCTTGGGGCAGCCTGAAGGGGAAGAGAATGACAACTTCATAATTCCCCTGCACTCTCCTTTTAACCCGTCTGTGTGTTATGGACACACCCCATTTGTTCCCAGAATCTTTCATATTTCTTGTACGTCTGCTAAATGACCCTTTTAAAAAAAAGATATCAACCTATTTTTTATGCCTAGATCTTGTAACCCAAACAACTACTTCTAAGATAACAATATGCAATATATTAAGCAGCATTGATTTCTTACTGTTTTTTTAAAATTCTGTATTATTTCTATCCCTTTTTTCTGTTTTGCTTTTTAAAATTAGAAAAAGCCCAAATGCACTGTGTTGGTAAAAATTTCTAGCTAGAATTTCATAATAGTTGGTTTCGCTGTGTTTATTTTTGCAATCATCTGAATAAAAGCAAGTGCTATTACTTTTCCTTTTATGCTACCTATTAGATTTCCTTGTAAAATACATCTCTACTTATTTAAGTACAGTATAATATAGGACACCATTTTAAAAATAAATATGTTATCATACAGCCCATACTCTTTCATGCAGCACTCTTCCTGGAAAATGTTAGTCCACTTATCTATCACTGGCAGACACACCATTAGTCAGACGCCACTTCCTCCAGCAAGTGTTTCAGGATTGCCAGTGACCCCCTCTTGGGGTCCTTACTTGTGGGCACTCAAAAGTTCACAATCAATTGTTTTCCTGAGCTATCATAGCCTCCTCAGGACCAAGTCAGTCTGTAGCCTGATGTATCTCTGATTCATCAAAAATTCATCTAGTACAGGGCCAAGTGACAAGTCACATTTATGGAATATTGTATTGAACCAATAGAAAATAATTGAGCGTGAACAATAGCCTGAATTACGTAGTTGTGATAGATGCTAAGCTTTTTGAGAGAAAGAATTATTTTTGTCTCAAAAATGTTAGCATCCTCAGGGATTTGAACAGAGCCTCACACACAGTACATACTTGACAAGCTGTTGTCACTGAAGGACAGCAGTAATAGCATTTCCCTAGCCCACCCAGTGACAAAGCCCTTTATTCCCATCCATATTTAATCCTTCCAGCAACCTTGCAATACTAAGGATTAGAAAGATTCCATTTCCTTCTCTCCTGGTATTTTTTTAGATCTCTTCTAAACATTCACATGACCAATCTCATTCAATTCTCACAATAATGCCAGTTTGCAGAGGAGAAACTGAGGTACAAAGAGGTTAAGGTATGAACATCCTCATTTTACAAGTAAGGCAAGGCAGCTCTGAGAAAGCATCATTAACCTGTCACTTTAGGTAATGATTACAATGGATGGAACATTAAAGCCTGGATCTTTCTGATGACTTTGACCGCCTTTTGCTCTGCAGGTGGTGGGGGTAGGGGTCCACCAGCCAAGTCACTCTTGCGTTGCCCTTGGCCTGGCTTCTGGCTATGCCCAGGGGATTCCAGCTGCTTTCCTTTTTGCCAGGTGTTCTGTGTGATGGACACTGATGGAGGAGCTTGGACCCTCATCCAGCGCCGTGAGAATGGCACAGTGAATTTCCAGCGGAACTGGCAGGACTACAAGCAGGTGACACTGCTGCCCTGGGGAGGGGCTTGGCAGCACTGAGGCCTGGCAAAGGTGCTGGAGTGTTGGCAGGGGGAGAGGAGGTGGTTTCGCCCTCCCTCCTTCTCAGAAAAGAGGTCAC
This sequence comes from Dasyprocta punctata, assembly GCA_004363535.1. Classification (NCBI taxonomy): domain Eukaryota; kingdom Metazoa; phylum Chordata; class Mammalia; order Rodentia; family Dasyproctidae; genus Dasyprocta; species Dasyprocta punctata. The sequence continues at coordinate 11,960 of RJWM01002609.1, read as the reverse complement.
TCTCCTAAACCACCTACCCTCAAAGAGATTCAACCAGTGTCCTTGCATTTTCCAGGACACTGTCCTCTGAAAATGAACCTGTTTTGGAATTTTCTGACATACTTCCTAGGAATGAAAGTTTTACTTTTGTTTCAACTTTTGGAAAAGATATACATTGCTAAGTTTATTTTTTAAAGAATATAAAGGAGGCAACCAAAGAGAAATTCCACCCACACCCCTGGCTACTTTGCTAAATGAATTTCTTTTTTATTCCAGTTTGAAACTGTATTTTACTTTTAATGTAGCTAGAAGTATCCTATACCTGTATTTTAAGTGGAAAATGACTTTTCCTTTTTCTTCTTACAGCATGATTAGCACAAAGTCTTTGATTTAGAAATGATATTGAATCTTTATGTAGACTGTACTTTGTATTTGAGGAACTTTAAAATCTAGAAGCACAAGACATATTTTCAAAACAGCAATTTTATGCTTAACCATTTATGGTGTTACCTGCAGTTCTTTCCCCTTTTATGCATTCGTGACATCTTCAGGTCCAATTCAATAATGTGAAATCACCAGTTCAAAGACCTTGTGCCTTTTACAAGATGAGATATACTACCTCATCGCTTTCTAATTTTTCTAATTAAATTTTGAGTAAAGCATATTTAACAAGTTTACATGAAAATACTTAAACTTTTCAAAGTAAAAAACGATAAGAAAGTTACCCCTAAGGAAACACAGCAGTATTATTATGTGTGTATTATTATTCTGTGTTTGCTACTCCATTTGATAAATATTAATATTGAATTAAGTCATAGGGTTCTTGAACCAATTGCGTTGTTTAAAAAAAATCATCAAAATGGCAAAGGAAAATCAAGGGCTCATATGTCAAAATACACAAAAGAAAGCTGGATAGCAACCCTTAGCTAGTAAGTGGCACCTCCTTCCACCAACGGGGAGCAGGGCTTCGGTGTGCCCTGTTCTTGGTGCTGAATCAGGCTTCTCCAGAAGCTCTGGTTTCTTGCACCAGGTTACTGGTGACAAGATGCTCCACATGCTCTTAGGTTTTTATACATTTTTATGTTGCTGAAAGTTTGCATTTGCTGCCCCGTGGTCAAACAAAGACTGCACTGCATCTCAATGCCTGATGAAAGTCTTTTTTTTTTTAACTGAGGTTTAACACTCATGCAGGTAAGTGTACAAATATGAAGCATATGGCTCAGTAATTTCACGTAAGTATTAACCTATGTGACTCACTCAGACCTAGACATACAAATCTTCTAGCACTTAAAGATCCCTCCTTGTGCTCTCCTCCAGTCAACAGCCACTCAAATGTAGTTGCTATTTTCATTTCTGTCAACAAAGATTAATTTTCTCTGTTTCTGAACTTCAGAGAAGTATGATTTCCATTATTTGTAATGGATCTTTACATTTGCCAATGTGTTACTTTTTTCTGTGGGAGGTGGTGGTCTCTCCCCAAGACTCCTTACACTGATCATTAGAAACAGTGGTTTGGGATAAGTGGCCTCAGAGGCTTGCCAAACCTAGTCACTTACCCAGGGACCTAGACTCCCTGGTGGGCACTCAGCCCACTCTATCATCTCCCCACCCCATAGGGCTTTGGAGACCCAGCTGGCGAGCACTGGCTGGGGAACGAGGTGGTGCACCAGCTCAGCAGCAGCAAAAACTACTCACTGCGTGTGGAGATAGAAGAGTGGGATGGCAACACGTTTTATGCTGGGTTTGAGAAATTCCATCTGGACAATGAAGAGCAATTTTACAGGTGGGATTGGTGGGTGCTTTGGGATACCATGCTAGTGGCTGAGGACTCTGTGCCACAGGTCAGTCCTTGGTTATCTCCTCTTTCTATCATATGAACTTAATTTGAGTCCACTTCACAGGATCTGGAGCTAGCAGGTTAGCATTCAGAACACCTTGACCACCAGGTAGAGAATGTCACTGATGTCACCATCCCCAGAGCAGGAAGAGACTTTTCAAGGACAGTCGCACCAGTTCAGTCATTGACACAGACCCAGAAGGGATATGTATCATGTCCAGTCTGTTCTGTGCCCTGGCGTGAGGTGGGAATATCCCTGGGCAGGGAGGCAGGAGGCTATGACCCTTTCTGGCAGTGTGGCATCTCTCACTTGAGCAAATCATGTTAAGTTGCTCTGAATCTCAAAGCGTCCATACCAGAATGGTGTTGAGTATGAGGATACTGCAAAATCTTTACATTTCCATGTTCCTTCCGCAGTCTGGTTCTTGGTATGTTTAGGAAAAGGAGTGAGCATTTTCTAAAATCCTACTGTGGTTCATACACCCCATTTAACCCCTCCAACAATACTTTGAAATGAGCTTTACTGTGCCTACTTTAGTAAAATGAATGCTGAGACACTGAAGTCATCTTTCAAAAGCAATTCGTTAGGTAGTCTGTATTTGAACTCAGATCTCCCTGACCTCCAAACTCAATATACATGATGTAACTGGGACTCTCTCAGTGATGTGTTCTATCTGCTCTCTTCTTTTTGAATGCCCTCTTCCCACAGTGAGGTTGATCTGACACCTCTCCTTAAAGGACCCTCCCCAACTATAACACTTTCCTCCTGAAGTGCTGCAACAACCTGCTGGCTCCTACTTAAGCCACTGACCATTGAAGCATAGGCTGAAATTAATGCCATCCATTTCTCCCTGAGTGACCCGGGCCAGTCTGTCCACATTCTCATCTATAAAATGGGTGCACTAGGCTGGAACTTGAATGAGATTTTACTCAGATAGCATTAACACAGTGCCTACCCACAGTCACCACCTACAAAATAGTGTCACAACTTCTGTCCCCTTGGCAGTCCTCCTGACTTCAGCTGGCCCACCCTCTGTGAACCAGAGCCTGGCTGTGCAGCTCTGTGCTGTCTCTGTTCTTGGGCCTGTGCTTGTGAAATACATAGGATGATGTTCAGGCAGCCTGCCAAGTCTTTGCCACAAGTAACCACTGAGTCACCTTTCTTTGACCCAATTGTTGGGCAGCAATGTCTGTAGTCCTAAGTCCAGAACCTGCCATTTGCGTGCCTTGGGGCAGAAATAACAGAAGAAATATCTCATTGCACTAAAGAACACAGGCCTTGGAACCAGACTCTCCAGGGATCAATACTATGCCATCACTTACTGGTAACATGCCATTAAGATAGCTACTTGATCTCTCCATACCTCAGTTTTCCCATCTATAAAATGAATATCTATGTCATAAGTGAGATAATTTGTAGTAAACCACCTATATAGTAGTAAATGTTTAGTAAAAATTGGAGATGTGTAAGCGATATCTTCAAAGACATTAGTATCACATTTCTGCCTCAATGCATAAGCTACAATCACTGCACAAAAGTATTTGTGTGTGTTAAATTTGGAAGCTCCTCTCCTGCTCTCATGTGTGAATTCAGTGGGCTCTCTTTGGTTTTTTGTCTGAGCCTCAGAGAACTCCTTAGCTTCAGGTGGCTATGCTTGTGCTTGAAAAGGCTCTCAGAACCTAACAATCTGCAGAGTCTTAAGAAGGAAGATATTGAGCCTGCATGTGCTGGATTCATCATTTGTTGGGGATTAAGACCCTGGCTCCACCCAATCAAAATTGCTCCAGTCTAGCATGGTGGTTGAGGGGTGAAGCATATCCAAAGTGGACCCAAACCCCCAAGGAGACAGTGGTTGAAAGTGGGGAGGCACAAACAGAGATGCTGTGGCCTTGGGAGGACTCCCAGAAAGAGGTTATGTCTGTTAGGAGCAGACTCTTTTCATACAGCGAGAAAATAGGAAGGATGCCCCAGAGAGTGGGCATAGTCTGAAAAAAGGCAGAGGTGGCCCAGCAGAAGCCACCTATCTCAAACTTGAGGGAGACTCTTGCAAGGGCTCCTGGGATCATAAAGAGTGTCCACTCATCAGTAAAGTCCTGGGAGAACAGGATACCGGAGAGAAACAAAACAGATTCTGGGTCCCAGGACTTACACTTCAGGATCTAGGGCCCCACTGGGTGGGAGGCACTCACAGGGAAGCCCAGTGTTGAGGATGCACAGTCAGGGACTGAGGGTGGGTGTTGGGGAGAAGGGGTGCTCTAATTTGCCAGACATAGCAATGTGGAGATCCTGTTGCCCAGCAGGGATGCAAGCAGAGCCTGCAGAGGACGTGGCCCTGTGGTAGAAAAAGATGAGGAGAAGCACACACAATGACCCAGCACTTACTACCCAGAGGCACACGCACACACAGAGAGACCAGAATGCAAGTGCAGGGAGCACACAAAGAGGTACAGATAGGACCATATTGTACTGTGGAGTGGCTCCATGCTCTATAGATATGCAGGCACACACACAATCATACATACACACGTGCACACACACATATGCACACACATAAGGCGTATAGCTACAAAATGAGCACATGTAGAGTACAGACACTGATGTAAATATACTTTGCAAAAGCCCTCCAAGAGAAACATACCCACACAACCCCGAAACAGATCTTGAGCTCACACCTGGGCCACAGAAGGTCTTCAGCACAGCCAATACTCACACACACATCTACACTCAGGGCCAAGAAACATATCCAAATGTTACAAGAAAGACACACAGGCTGTGCGTGGACACGTGGATAACACACCTGACGTGTTTCACTTTGAACTTCCTCAGGTCTGAGTCATAAATGTGCTTAGAGCACACCAGAACAGTGGATCAAGTGGAGGTGTCCTAGTCCATAACATGGGGTCCCCATAGATCTCAGACCCTATTGCGTCTCCCATGGGGAGGGCCTGACAGCACTGTGCTCCTCCACCCACACTAGGACCCTTAATGGCCACAAGGAGAATCCAGAACCATAATAGCTGGTGGGCAGCCTGATAGCCCCCACCAGGGCACCTTTTCTTTTTAAGTCCTGCTTTATCCAAACCACACAATGACCAAGGTCACTGTCAACATTTCTGTGGTTGCCACATGTGTTGGTGAAGAGACCAAGGCTCAGAAAGGTGAAGCAGTTTTCCCAAGGCCATACAGCCTCTGAGCAGTGGAGCTGGGGTTTGAATTCAAGTTGATGGCTGTCAGTATCACACAGCTTTGGCCGTGCTTTCAGGGACCCCAGACTCTGGCCAAGAAATATAACTCCTGGCTGCCTGCTGATGTGCGGGTCACATTGCTGGGGGTACCCTGAGTACAGATCTGTGTGGCCTGGTGTGGTCAGAGAGGGCTTCCTGGAAGAGGCAAGTGTACATGAGGAGCTGTAACAGGGCCAGGGTACAGGTTGGTGAGCAGGCAACAAAATGCATGTGGTTCCTCAATCAGGCCATACTGGGGCAGAATCTGCCTCTGGCTCTCTGTGATTTTGAGACCTTGAGTAGTTTCTTGGGCTCTCAGGATCCTATCTCATTCTCTGGAAAGGGGGTCATAAGGTTTAGATGAGGACAAGTTAACTCTTTCCTGTGGTGGAGGCTCAAAAACTGTCCTCATTATGGTCACTGTGACCCCTCTCCAAGACCCCAGTTAATGAGATGAGGAAGGCCCAGCACACAGTAGGTGCTTTATTCCTGAAAGGCAGCAGGGGAGGAGGATTCTGAAGAAACTGGCATAGGAATCATACCCATCCTGAGGCTCCCCCTTCAAGAACAGCAGGAAGGAAATCCTGCCTGGCCAAAGCCTCTGAGGGAGGCCCTTACTCAATGTGCCTCTGATCTGACTCTACCCTTTCCTATACCAACCTCCATTTATTTGGCCTCCAGGATTATTCTGGACAAGCACAGTGGTGCAGCATTGCATGGGCAACACCGAATCCTGGGGAACAATAAGTTCAGCACCAGTGATGCAGACCATGACTACTGTGTCTGCAATTGTGCAGAGGCACTGACTGGAGGTGAGTTAGAAGCACTTTCCCTGCTAGGGCCCGAAGGTCCCTTTCAGGCTACCTCCCCTCCTAGCTCTGGCATTGAGGAAAGGCCAGGGAGCAATTCTTCACCAACTCTGGTTCAGGCAGTGCTCCTGGGCTGAGACAGAGGTCAGAGGGAGATGGGATGAGTCAGAGACAGAGCAGGAAGGACAGAGACAAGAGATACTGGAGCCTCAGGGACTGGGACAGGTGTGGGCAGAGAGAGACAGGTGTGGGCAGAGAGAGACAGAGGCTGATAGAAATGAGAGCAGTGGAGACAGAGCTGCACTGGGACAGGGAAGGCAGATGGAGAGCTGGAGAGGAAGTGCAGCCCTGGGCATAACTGGAGGAGGACTGGGTGCTTGCAGACAGACATCTGGGAGAGAAGGAATGATAGACACCAGGCACAGACTTCCAGCTGGGAAAGGTGTCCTCTGATAGAGAAAGGCACATAGTATGACACATGCCTAGAAACCACCAAGAAGGAGAGAGTTACATGGAGAGACAGAGGTCACCAAATACCAATGGTGGACCAAGAGGGATGAGAAGGATGGGAAGTCAGTGAGGGGACAACAAGGGAAACACAAGAGTGCGGAGATGGCAAGGAGGTGCAGAGGGGCCCGGAAGGGTGGCCAGAGCCCTCGCTCCCCCCAGATGGCCAGGCTGAGTTGAGGGTCCGTTGCCCCCACTCACCTTGTCACCCAAGTGGTTCTTCAAGTATCAACAGCCCTGCTCATCTGAGTCCCCCTCTTCTTCAGGGTGGTGGTTTGATAAATGTGGTGCCTCCAACCTCAATGGCATCTACTATCCAGCTGAAGAGCACTTGAATAAGATCGACGGCATCCGCTGGCACCATTCCTTTGAGGGTCCCACATCTTCGCTCAGATCATCCCGTATGATGATCCGGCCCTTGCCCAGCTAGCGGGAGCAGTGTGGAGGCCAATCAAGGTTGTTTATCAGCACAATATGACCAACAAGAGCATCTGCATCGTACGGGTTCCTGAAGGTCAAGCAGACTATGGATGTGACCACCTCCAAGACTCTAGGTTCTCAATTAATAATGATAACGGCCTGTATCAGAGTGCATTAGTTTTCTATTGTGTAAAACATTCAAGTCTGATGACACATCTCCCTGACTGTATGAAAGTTTCCAACTGACCTGACCTATTAAAGACTGTCATGTGGATTAGAGCAATGATTCTGTGGATGTAGTGTGTGACTGTGTGATAATGACCCACAATCTTTGAGCCTCTGTTCACACCTCTATGAATGCAGTCTTCGAAGGATGGCAAGGATGATTAATGATATAATGTGTGAGTGTGTGTGTGAGTGTGTGTGTGTGTAAATGATGGAACAGCTCTTTGAGGGTGAAACTGTGGGTCCTGACATCCCTCCCTCTGCACAGAACAGGCTAGAAACACCAAGGAAGATTCATCTTCTTCTGTATCTCTCACTGATTTCCTCCTCACTCTCAGTAGGTAGGGGACAGACTAATAATATGAATAGTGTTGTTCGATGAGAGGATGCTGTGTCCTTTCCCCTGCTCTTCAGGTCCCCTCCAGAAGCTCAAAACCCTGGCATGGGAGATGGGAATGTGCCTTGTCCTGCTGGAGACCCTGCTGGATGATCTTTCTTAATTGTGCTTCAGACCACGGCTCCCTTGGGCTGGGGAGGCAGAGAGGAGGGGACGGAGAACTGCTAAATGTGATGATTCCTGCTACGTAAGCCCCGTAGGGAAGTCTCCCCAGGTATACTTGGTAGAACATTATTTGGGACTCAGAAACCTTAGTCTCCAGTTGTGGTGCAGCAAAATAAGCCCCGTTTGTTCATTTGACACACAGGACACCCCCATATGTAGCAGGCACTGTACATGTCATTCGTGTACAAGGCAATATCTTGGGGAAGTTTATATTTCTAAAATGTTCCTGCAGGGCTGAGATTTGTCTTTTGACTTTGTTTAATAAAACAAGTAAAAGCGAGGGAGTGATTTTAGTTTCTTGTTTTCACATGGAGTCTAGAAGGGAACCTGGCACATAGTAGGTGTTTATGAAATACTGGAGGGAGGAAGGCAGGGAAAATGGATGGGCAGAAGGATAGACAAACACCAGGCCTTTAGAAACTTTGAGTTTAGACATCTATTTGACAGATGGAGAAACTGATGAGCAGGAGGTAGAGCAGGACATGCCCAAGGACACACAGAACTGAGTAAGAGTCAGCATCTGGGATCCTCTCACTGGCACTAAGATTTGGGGACAGGGAACCTATGTGGACCAGAGGAGCAGAATAGAGCCCTGAAGATGCAACCCTGTGCCTCAGATGGCCGGAGGCCCATCTGCATCTCCAACTCTCTGTCACCGTTGGGAACCTGTGGATCTTCATGGGTGCTGACTGAGAGGGACTGGGGTAGCCTTGAGCAATGTCCTGGCCAGCATCGTAGCTGGCCCCTTCCAGATACTCATGGGCCCAGGTCAGTTTAACTCAGTGCTGGGTGCCCATCCTGTTCCAAAACCACGTTTCATTTCCTGATGTGACGAAGGTGCTTATATCGGACCCATTCAGGGATCTGGGTTCTCTCCAGGACTTAATATATTAATACTAATTACTGTCAGTTGCTGAGACTGTCTGGCTCTGCACCCCAACTTGCCTCATGGAACTGTGTGAGCCTGGGAAACCCATTTACCTTCTCTGGGCCTCAGTTTCCTCTTTGGTGAGAGGAGTTAATGTCACCTACCTTCAGGGTTGCTGTGACTGTGTGGCTCACGTGTGTGCTCTATAGCTGCTTACAGCTGTCCCGTTGCAGTGCACCTGCCACCTGCCTGACTGCTCTGGGGCCTGTCACATACAACCTCTGAATGTTAACAACATCTGAGGACATTATCAGTCTCAGTTTGCAGAAAGGAAAATTGGTGCTCAGAGAGTTTAGGCTGAATCTGAACCCAGGTGGCTAACTCCAGAACCAGTGCTCCTAACTAATCCAAATCCTGCACCTTTTTTCTCCTGCATTCAGCACTGGGGCACTTCAGAGGGTGCCCAGACCCTGTGGGGAGAGAGGGCCAAACCAACCAGACATGAGTCGTCACCTTCACCCCATCCTGGCCTCAGTCACAGCTGCCTAGCTCTTTGGTGCCTCATAAAATAAGCTCTTGTACTTCATTACCTTTTGTTTTGGGGAATAGGGGGTTCCATGGCTGAGAAGTTACAAACCCTGTATCAAGACCAAGCCTTTGTCTTTCAGATACGGAATCTGAGGCATCAGGGTAACAAGATGCTCTACCAGTGGTCAGTGTGTGGGGCCTAATTCTTGGTGCTTAGTTCTGCTTACAGGGTAAAGCAGGACCCTTATGGAGTAGACCTGGACCCTCTGAAACTTTCTCAGTCGGCTTAGAGTACTGGGGATCACAGACTTTCATTTCCCATAGAATCTGCCACTGGCCCTGAGTTGCTGGTGCCTAAGTCCTCCCCAGGGCTCTCGGGGCCTCCTGAGTTTGGCCCAGTGGTATCACCTTCCCTTCCTGGGAAGGAGGCAGTGTCTGTAGCACAGCATGGAGAGGTGCTCACTCAAACTTCATGGGGGTCTATGCTGTTTGGAGAGGATTAAGGAATACCCAAGAGACACTGACAGGAGGTTGTGTGGCTGTGAGGTCACGTCTTCAGGTTCTGCTGAACACGTGGTCTTTTAGGTCCTAAAGAAGAGGACAGTGTCTGGACACCTGCAGACTGCACTCCTGAGAGCTGAAAACTGTTGTCAGGCTCACCCCTCACTGTCCCCAGGACCCCAGCCTCGTTGACCCCTGTACCCACCCCTCGCTGGGGTGTCTCCAGCCAGGAATGTGCAGGGCTACTGTGTTAGCCCCTAGTGGCAGTAACTGTCTCCCAGATGTAATGGTCTGAGTGTGCAAGCAGGTGTCCAGATGTTGTTTATTTCCTCGGTCATCATTGACATGTGTCCGTACTACCAGGAGGGGACTGCAGGATGTGTTGCATAGAGTTCCAAGTGGGACTCTCTGGCATGGTTGTAGCTCCCTTTGGGGACAGAGCAGGGACCAGTGCCAACTCAGGCTCACTGCCATAGGGAAGGGAACAGTGACCTCTTTTTGTTCTCCCATCCTTCTCACTCTCAGGGAGTCCTCAAGCCAGCTGTGCGAAATCCTCAGGTCACCATAACCAGCGATATTCTCATGTGAGCATACTTCCCTGGGCACACCCCAAATATGAAGAAACCTAACCTTTAAAGCTGGGCCTCAAATAAGCAGCTCTGTTCTGATTGTTAAAGGCGTCCCAGAGTCACAGATGCCTATAGAGGACAGTCAGGTGGTGAGACTAAGAGACAGGTTCCTGATACCCCGTAACTGTCATCTCCTGCTCAGCTCCTAGCAACCTGCCTGTGAGGGTGGCCAGTAGGATTCCTATTTTACAGATGGGGAAATAGAGGCACAGGTCAGGGCACTGATTCTGGGTCACAAAGGCAAGGGTAAGGGGCAGAACTTGGGTTTGAACTCAAGAAAGTCTGGCTTTTCACTGTGCTCCCCACGAGTGGCTCCCAAAGTGTGGCCCCAGAAGCAATAGCGGGAATATATCCTGGGGACCCATTAGCAATGCAGACTCAAGTCCCACCTGAACCCACTAAGTCAACAACTAACTCTGGGTTGAGACCCACTGATTTGGTACACAAGCCCTTTGGGTGACTCTGGTGCACACCCAAGGTCGAGAGCTCTGACTCTCCTGGAAACAGTGGCGCACACCTGACATCTGTAACTGCTCAGCAGGCTGAGGTAGGGGAATAGATTAAACCCAGAAGTTTGGGATCAGGCTGGGCAACATAACTAGATTCCATCTTTTAAAATAAAAATAAAAAAGAACACCTTCATTAGATTCCTTCCTTCTCTGAGCAGGTGAGGGCCGGGGCCCACTCATGGTAATAGACAGCAGCTGACCTTTCCCCCCAGTTTCAGGGGCAGTGACAGGGAGTGCAAGGGTCTGTGGCAAACTGGAGAGCACACGCTCCAGTTATGTAACTGCAGCCGCTTGCTGTACTGTGAGGAAGAAGCCCAGCATTGGCACTTTCAAGCTTTCTGTAAAGAAGTCCAAATTCTGTCTTTTCTACATGAAGTCTCTTGATACAATAATGCTGATAATGTGTCCAAATTAGTCTTTGAAATAAAAATGTGTGCAGCTTGGATTCTTGGGCTGGGTACTGAGGACCTTTCAGTGATAGGTTCACCAGGCTGCCAAGCAGATAGACTTGTCTGGGAGAACTTGATATTCTCAGGGTCCCAGATGGCACCCTCTGTCTTTAGGCTCCAAGGAAAGAGCTGCAGAGTGAAAGTGAGCAGGAAGTGAGATTTTGCAGAGACAAAATTAAATCCAAATTGAACCCTAGCTACTTAAAAGGTCATTTGCAAACCTTGACTCATTGACTCTGGTTAGTACAAGGATATGGGACCATTCTCAGGATGAGAGTTGGACATTTCTCTGAAGAACACAAGTCACTCCTTGTCCCCAACAGAAAGAATAAACTGGCTCTTCACCTAAGACCAAAGCTACCTGCTAGTGTCTCGGGCAGGGCCACTTCTCTCTGTAGCAAGTGAATGGACACATCCCTGTCCCAGGTGTCCACAGTCCCTGTGTGAGTCAGGTCAGTGAGGAAACAGGAAGGGAGCTTAGGTGTGCTGTGTGTGTATTGTGTGCTGGGCACTTGCTGGTTCCTTTGCTGCCTCTCTTAAGAAGGCCAGTGGAGTGAGGGGAATTGCTGCCAATTGTTCAGATGGGGAAGCTAAGGCTCTCAGAGACGAAAGGACTGGTCCAAGGTTGTTCAGTGAGCAGTGCAGCCAGGACTTCCACCTGAGCATCATAACCCATGTTCTTAGATTTCTTAGATCCTTAGAGGAAGAAAACGCATCATCATCCTCTTCAACATAGTGACACTAGCTGCAATTTATCAGATGCCTGCTATATGCTGGGCTCTGAGCTAAGTGCTTACCACATGATCTCCTTTAATCATGACATTCCCACAATGCAAGCATTATTACTCCCATTTGATAGCTAGAAAACCTGAGGCTCAGAGAGGTAAAGTACCTTGCCCATGCTCACCCCCC
>RJWM01002608.1:0-127284 GCA_004363535.1 Dasyprocta punctata | reverse complement strand
TTAAAATTTCAAATGTTTCTTCTTGTTTTCTCCCATTCCCAACCCCCTAAATCTTTAATACTATAACTCTATAAATCTTTAGTTAATTCTATGTTATTATTTTTTAATTCTTTCCTATGATTAGTGGAGGTATAGTTAACACATTTAGTAAATATTTGTTGTATATCAATATATGTCTTGTCTTAGGGCTTTTACTCTAATTGTAAATTTTTTTTTAATTGGTTCTTATGGTATATCATCAATATCCAGTTTGTCTTGGATGGTACTACTATTGCTGATTTACTTGATATTGCCAGGTTCACACGGTTGTTACTATTAATGGGTTTTTTTGGTATGTCAATACCCAGATTAGCTTTGTGACATTCAATAATCCTGCAGTCTGTTCCTGGAGAACTCGGTGCAGGACCAATCACACTGTACCCCCTCCCCTTCCAATATTAACAGAGGTGGTTCGATTTGGGGATAGAGGTTAAAGACTACAGCTACGCTGAGTATATCACTGAAAGGCAGACTAACTACAGACATTTCCACATAAGCAACAAAGTCTTTCCACTATACGTGATGACATACCTCAGCACAAAATGAAAAAAAAAAACAACGGAAACGAGAACATAAGACACAAAAATGTCTCCTTCAACTCCCCACTCCCCCAGAGTAGATCCTTGGGTCACTGAGGGGAAGAAAAGCAACAGCCACACAGCTGAAATTATTTGAAAGGATAACAAAGAAGATTTAAAAACAGATCAGTGAGGCGCTCAGCAGCCTCACAGAATAACCAATCAGATACTGGAAATGATAAAACTCTCAGGGAGCTTACAGAAAACACAAATGAAAAGACAGTTGAGCTAAATAAGAATGACCAGTTTAGCCAAGAAGAACTAGAGTTCATGAAAAGCTTCCAAACAAAAATTCAGATTAAAAATTACATTAAAAGTATGGGCAGCAAAAATGACCAATGTGAGGACAAAATATTAGAATTAGAAGACAGGATGTTTTCAAAGACCAATTATTCAGAAATACCTTTTAAAAAAGAACAATAAAAATAGATTCAACAGCTGGATGACACAAAAATGCCTAATTTAATATTAATTGGAATAATAAAAAATCAGAAGACAGAACAACGGGCATTAAAAAACTGTTTACAGAAGTAGTAGCAGAAAACTTTCCAAATGTTGGGAAGGATTAAACATACAGATAAGTTTGGCATATAGAAGCCCGAATAGCCACAATCAAAAGAGAACCTTTCCACATCACATCATAGTCAAAATATCACCAGTCCAACAGAGACTGAATCGTAAAAGTTGCTAGAGAAAAGCAATAAACCATTTATAATGCCAGGACAGCTTGCAATGAAGTGTTCCGAGTCCTAAAAGACAACTTCCAACCCAGACTTATATACCCTGCAAAACTTTCTTTCACAGTTGATGCAGAAATAGGATATTTCCATGACAAACAGTGTCTCGGGCTCTTTATGACAACCAAACCAGCATTACATAGCAGAACTATGTAGTGAGATCTGGTCTCAATCAATCAATCAATCAATATTAAAAAAAGAAACACAGAAATTATGCAAACACATAGAAATGAAACTATAACTGCTTCAATAAACAATGGTTCACAGAAGAAATCAAGGAAGATATTAGATCCTAGAATGACTTGATAATGCCAGTATAGCATACTATCTGTGTACTCAACGAAAGCAGTCCCAAGAGGGAAGTTTATAGTGGGAAATGCCCACATCAGAAAAACAGAGTATGTCCAAATAAATAACCTAATTATACACTTCAAGTTCTTAAAAAACAAAAACAAAACAAATTCAAAGCTAGTACAAGGAAAGAAATAATAAAGATCACACCAGAAACTTATGTGTTAAAAAAAAATACAAGGTATCAATGAGCTGAAGAGTTGCTTCTTTGAAAGAGTAAACAAAAATAGGCAAACCCTTAGCTAGGCCGTGATGGGAACCTTTTAGAGCTTTCAAGAATAACAAACAGCCCACTGTGGCACATGTACCATAGATTCACCACCACTGCCTTAGCCAATCTTATTAAGAAAAAAGAAAAGAAAAGGTCAAAGTCAATGATATTAGAATGAAAATGCAAAATTACAGCAGATTCTGCTGAAATCCAGATTATTACTATTCTGAGAATGGATACTCCAATAAACTGGAGAATTCAGACAGGTTTCCTAGATACATATGAACTACCAAAGCTAAACTAAGAAAACAATAAAAACTCTGAATAATTCAGTATCGGGCACTAATTAAAGAAGTAATAACAATAATAATATAATAATAAAGATTACTGACCAAGAAAAGCCCAGGTACTGATAGTGGATTCAATCTTGAATTCTACAAGAACTTCAGGGATGATCTAACAACAACTGCCTTTGAACTTTTTGAAAGGGAAGGAGTACTCTCAAAATCATTATTGAAAGCTAGCATTACGCTGATTCCAAAACCAGTAAAAGACAACCAAAAAAGAGAACTACAGGCCAACGTCTTTAATGAACACTGATCTAAAAATGCTCAAGGAGATACTGGCAAGTAGGATGCAACAAATCATTAAAAAGATCACATAGCACAACCAAGTAGGATTCATCTCAGCGGTGCAGTGATGGTTCGACATACACAAATCAATAAATGTAATGCATTAGCTAAACGGAAGCAATGACAAAAATCACAGGATCAATTCAATTGACAGAGAAAGCCTTTGACAAAATCCAGCATTCTTTCATGATAAAAACCCTGAAGAAAATGGGTACAGAAGGACCTTATCTTAATTTGACAGAAGTTATTTATGACAAAGCAATGGCCAACCTCATATTAAGTGGGGAGAAGCTGGAAGCTCTTCCTCTGAAATCAGAAACAAGACAAGGCTGTCCAGTATTATCACTCTGCTCCATGAAGTTCTCGAAACATTAGCCAGAGCAATCAGACAAGAGAAATAAATAAAAGTAATACCTATGGGGAAAAAGAAGAAAAATTATTATTTGCAGATGTGATCCTCTACGCAGAACATTCAAAAAATTACACTAGAAGACTCCTAGAAGTAACCCAGTTCAGTATAATAGCAAGATACAAAAATCAATGGTGTTCCTATACGCCAATAACAAACTCACTGAGATATTAGGGAAAGATACATTTCACAAGAACATCAAGAAAAATTAAATACCTAGGAATCAACCTAACCAAGGAAATGAAAGACTTCTACAATGAAAGCTACAGTACTCTGAAAAAGGAGCTCAAGGAGGATATTTAAAAATGGAACGATAACCCCTGTTCCTGGAGAGGTGGAACTAATATATTTCAAATGGCCATAATTCCAAAACTGACACACAGGTTTAATCCAATCTCTATCAAAATACCAATAACATTCCTCACATAGCTAGAGGGAACAACTCTAAATTCACATGGAACCACAGGAGACTTAGAATAGCAAAGGCAATCCTGGGCAACAAAAGCAAAGCAGGAGGGATAAAATCCTGGACTTCAAGCTATAATATGTAAAATACCATGGTATTGGCAAAAAAAAAAAAAAAAGTAGATCAATAGAACAGAATACAGGATGCAGAAACAACTCCAAGCACATTCAGCTACCTGATCTTTAACAAACAGGCAAAAACTGGAAGATCGATAGTCTCTTTAACAAACAGTGCTGAAAAACTGGTTATCCATATGCTGAAGATTGAATCTAGCCTCATCTCTCTCACCACATACTAAATTAAAATCGATATGGATCAAAGCTCTAAATGTAAAAATAGAAGCACATAATCTGCTGGAAGATAAAATGGGTAATACTTTTTAAGACGTAGGTGTAAACAGAAACCAAATGGCACAGAAATAGCATCAATAATTGATAAATGGGATCATATCCAATTGAAAAGCTTCTACACAGCAAAGGAAACAATCAACAGACTGAAGAGACAACCTACATAACTGGAAAAATTTTTGTCAGGTATTCCCTTGGGCATAGAACTAATATCTAGAATATATTAAAAACGCAAAAAGTTTAAAACTCCCCCTGAAGAAAAGACCACATCAAAAATGGGCAACTGAAATGAATACACACATCGCAGAACAAGAAATACAAATGGCCAATAAGTGAAAAAATGTACATCTCTGTCCATTGGAGAAACACAAATTAAAAGAACACCAAGATCCCATCTAAGTCCAGAAAAACGGTTATCAAAAACTCAGATATGCTGGTGGGGCTGGAGGGGGCTTGTGCATTCTTCGTGGGAATGTAAACTATTACAACCATTCAGGAAATCAACATGTAGATTCCTGAAAAAACTAAAACAAGAAATTCTGTTCAACCCAGCTATTCCCCTCCTGGGTATCTTACCAGAATAGTTAAAGTCATCATATTACACTGATACATGTATACTCATATTTATGGCACTATAGTTTATACTAACTAAATCTTGGAAGCAGCCTACAGGCCTATGACCAATAAAAGGATTTTAAAAATGTGATTTTTGTATGCATTGGAGTACTGCTCTACCATAAAGGATAAATTTGAGTCATGTGTATGAAAATGGATGTACCTTGAGACCGTAATGCTAAGAAAAATAAATCAGACACGCAAGGATAAATATCACATGATTTCTCTTATATGAGAAACCCAAAATATACAGAACAATTAAAAAATTAATGGGAAAAAAAGAGATGGAGGGAACAGGAAATGAGGGTGGGGCAAAAAATGCAATTGGGAGGGAAGGGGAAAACGATTTAAAACTAATTAAGATGTGCCAGCTCATCATGATGAATGTAATCAATATATATGTACTACAGACATGCACTAATAAACACAAAAACTTTTTTTAAAATATTAAGCTTGTTATTTAATAAAAATAGAGGGAAATGTGAGATTAATGGAGCTGATTTTATAATCTTTTATAAAATTAAGACGAGAGCATAAGCTAGTGTGAAAAAGTGAACCAGAAGAAAGAGAATACAGAAAAGAAAAGTTAATCCAGGAAACTTCAGAAAGTTGAAAGTATGGAATTGATAGCCATGTTAAGAGTCCTTTCCACAGACCAAAGACTGGCTCTCTTAGAGGACCTGGGAAGCAGAGAGATGAACAACAAGTAATCACAGATCACCTCGATTTTCTCCACGAAGTCACCCCATCATTTGCAGACTACAGAAGAGGTGGTAGCTGAAGAAAGTTATGAATGATGAAGGTATGGAAGAATCCACAAGGGAAGAACAAAATCACCATCAGGACCAAAAAGGTACCCATGATTGGGTCCTGCCTGTTTTCCTAGCCTCACTCCCCCGACATTGTCCCAGTTCTCTAGTACCCACTTTCTCCCACTCCCTCAGGGCACCACTAGGGAAGGTTCACTTGGGTATCCCTTAAAAGACAACTTCCTAAGAGAAGGCTTCAGCGACCTTGTCTCCCCAGGGACCATGTCAGTGAGTCTAACCATAACCACAGACGATATCCTGCGCTAGTGCTATTCAACTGAGGGATCGGTGTGAGCCACGTCATTTCAAATGTCCCAGTAGCCATATTTTTGAAAGAAACAACTGAATGATGTTCAATATTTAAGCCAATAATTCAAAATGCTACCAAGGTGTAATCAATATAAAGATGTATTAGTGAGATTTTTATGGTTTTTTGCTAGTGAGTCTTCAAAATCTGGTGTGCATTTTACACTTACTATATTTCTCAGTGAGGAGTACTCACATTTCAAAATCTCACAGTCCCAGGTAGCTGGTGACCACACTAGACATCACAACCCCATGCAATCTCTTCAAACCATTTATAACAGTTTGAAACCGTGTGATGGGTGCTTTGTCTATTATTTGATGAATACTGTCTTACCACCCTCCCCCAGTGACTTCCCCCTTCCCTTGGGTCAGCATTAGAGCACTGAATAGCTGCCAAGCCGAGTGAGGGACATGCGGAAGGGGCTGAGAGACAATTTCCTGCCCTGGTAAAACGCAGGGGTAAGGAGCAGAGTAAATCTAAACAGGGCTGTTATCTGGTGGGTCCAGCAAAAAGCTGAGTTTAAGAGAAGTGCCAGTAATCAGCACGTTCAAGGTGCTTACCCAGAGGTTCCAAGTCAGACAGGAAGACTGTGGGTCTAACAGATACTAATGCAACAGAGAAGGGGTGGTGGAATAAAACAAAAGGTTGGAAAACTGTGAAAATGAAGACTACTCTACTGTGAAGTGTTGGCAGGAAAGAGCTGGAAGGATTGGCTGAGAATAGGATATAGAAATTTACGGATATATCAGAACCTAACGTGGAAAATTGGGGGAAGTGACAAGGTACCAAATGAATGTTAAAATACAGTTGAAGTGAAGGTCACCAGAGCTGAGGAGCCAAGAAACTAGTAGTCAGAGTTATCAGTCACCCTGTTTTGAATGATTAACTCTTAGACCAAATATCTTGGAAAATTTTTAAGCCAAGGGCAGAGACTATCTTTTGGGTTTCACACCGTGCTGATCACATGATGTATGGTTAGGTATATACTGAATTAATTAAAACAAAAAACAAAGTTCAAACAAAATCATGTTCAACAAAAGCAACAATAGGCACAATATTGAAATATTTAAGCAAGGTGTGGTGATACATGCCTGTAATCCCAGCACTCTGGGAGGCAGAGGCAGGAAGACTGCAAGTTCAAGCTCAGCCTGGATAACTTACTTAGTAAGACCCAGTCTCACAATAAAAAATAAAAAGGGCTAAAGATGTAGCTCAGTTCATCTAAGGCTCTGAGTTCAATCACCAGTACCACACACGCATATACACGCAAGGAAGATTTAAGTGAAAGGCTCCAATTTTTTTTTTTTTTTTTTTTTTTTTTGTATTTTTGCAGTTCAGGTTGGCCTTGAGCTCACTTTGTAGCCGAGGCTGGTCTCAAACTTGCAATGATCCTCCTGCCTCAGCCACCCAAGTGGTGGGATTACAGGCGCGTGCCACCACACCGGCTTGGGCTCCAATTTCTTTGTTCAATAACTGTTTGTCTTTTAACTGGTAAGAATTCTTACAAAGGATTAAAATTAAATTTAAAGATTAGCAACCAAAATTGCATTGGGGGAGAAGGATAAAAATATTTCCCAGGAAGGCTTACCTCACTTTTATCTGTAAAACAGTTAACAAATTCTCTGAAATCTTTATTATCGCTAAACACGACTTATTTTATATAAGATATAGGGCTTCAAAACTTGGTTATAAGCCAAGCCTGGTGGCACACACCTTTAATTCCAGCACTCGGGAGGCTGAGGCAGGAAGATTGCTGTGAGTTTGAGATCAGCCTGGGCTACAAAGAGAGTTCAAGGCCAGCCTGAACTGCATAGTGGGACCCTGTCTCAAAAAAATAGGGCCGGGGATTTAGCTTAGTGGCCTAATTGCCTACTTGGCGGGTGCAAGGTTGTGAGTTCAATCCCCAGTACAAAACAAACAAACAAACAAACACCTTGGTTATAAATACCTTTTACAATGGCCCAAGTGCAAAGCAGAGCCTCTGAAGTCTTGACAAGGATGGCTAGAAAGCTAGAAAAGACACATTGTGGGTAGATAAGGTTTAAGAATAGTTTAACCTTTATCTTCCCAGTCTGAAGATTTAGGACTTGTAGTCAGTATCTTTCAGAGGAGAAATAACATGAGAGAAAAAAATGGTTTTTCCTTAATATTAGGCTGGGGAGGAGAAATAAGAAATAGAAATAGACACATAAAATAGGCAATGGCAAGCACTATACTAGAAAACAATCATTGTACATTCACTTAGAAAGTGTATTGCTTTCATAGGTAAAACAAATGAAGGATGAGTCTTGCAATAAAAAAAAAAAAATTAAAACTGCCCTGTAGTTTTGCTAATCACCAAGAAAGGACAAATGTATGACAGCTGCTGTTAGTTTACCTCTGAGCCAAACTATAGCCCTGTGTAAGTCTGTTCCTCCTTACAACATCCTCACAATTATGGCAGTGAAATGTGGGGGGAGAAGAGAATTAGGCAAATAAATATAGCACCTGGCACTAAAACAGCTGAATAACGATAGCCATCAATTCTGTCATAGTCCGTACATCTTCTTATAAGTACAAGTACTTTAAGCTTCTGGCTGGGTCGATTTTCTCTTTTGTTTTCTCTGAGACCAATTACTGTTCCAAAGATCTAAAGAAGTCTGACGGTCAAGACATATCAAAGTCAATAAATCCAGCTCATTCATTTATGCAAACATTAATATTTATTTTTGTAGGTATTTTTGGATTCTGCAGCGAGCAAAACAGATCTGTGCTCTACGAAATACACATTCTAAAAGGAGCTATGATACTTGCTTCTCTGAAATCACTCTATCTGGGCCGCAGGTGTAGCTCAGTGTACAATCTCGTCTAGCATCTTCAAAGCCCTGTGTTCAAAGTCCACCAACACTGCACTAACTCACTAATGTCATTACCACTAAAGGAATAACTAATATGTATTGAGCACTTGGTAAGTACTGAAAAAAAGAAAAATAAATCATACTAACTAGAGGACAATTTATTGTTTTATCATAAACATTTGTTTTTTTAAAAATCCCTCTGAATGTCTCCTTAAGCTTGCAGCCATTTTTTTCTGAACTCACTCAACCAAAAACAAACAACAAAAGTTTTTATAAACCATAGGTTTTTCTTATCTTTTTCTGAAGAAAAGAAACATATGACAAGAAAGCTAAAGGAGATTTGTCTTATAAAAACTCCCAGGCCCTTTAGTTTGATTTAGGCTTGCCCAAGTCTTCTACAATTGCAATTCTATATGCAAATAATATACAGATAATTTCTTCAGCCAGCAATGCTTCCTAAACAGAGTAAAATATATGAAATGAAACCTCTGATTCTCCTAGAAACTTTGCTAGGTCTGGATACAGAAAGGTGGGTCTAGAATGAACTGTGACCCTGAAAGCAGGACAGAAAGACTGTACAATAAAAAGTATTTAGATGGGGATGATTCAGAAAGGAGAGTAATAGGAGGGGGAGAATATAAGCGGCTACCCGATTGTAGGAACCTTAAATTCTATACTTGATGTTCAATGTCAATATTCGCCATTGTTATTCCATAAACTGATCTGCCCTTTCCCCAAATCTTCCATAAATTCGCCACACCCACAAAGGCTTTAGGTGAACATCATTCCCTTCTTTTATCCTTTTCTAGCTTCTCTCAGATACAGCTATTCCACAACTGCATCACAAACTTCTCATTCATGCAATGCCTCAATGGGTTGGTCCTGAAAAGAACTTATTATTTTCCCTCACCTATCTCTAGCATCAACTGTTTTAAACTATTCCTTCTGACAGTCTCCAATGCTGCACTGGCTCACTAAAGTCATCGTCACTACAGGAACAACTAATATTTATAAAGCACTTGGAATGTACCAAGCATTGTGCCAAGAGCATTACATGCATAGTTTCACTTGATCCTCAAACTCTACTAAACAGGTACTATGGTAATATGCTGTATCCTAAATATAGGGAAATCAAATTCAGTTAGGATAATAAGTCTATGGCTAATGAATAAAACTAGAATTCGACCCCTGTTCTGACAGCACAGCCAACTTAACTCCAGGAGATGAAAAGTGAGGTTATAAATGAGACCTGATTCAAACCCGGATCTCCTGGAGAATCCTTGAGCATGCATGTAATCCCTACACTGTAACCATCTCCTACTTTGTCTCTCTGCCTCCAAATCTGGACCCCCACCATCCTCTAGACATCTTTCTGGAATGCAAATGTTATCATGACAGCCTTCCGTGTAAAATTAGGAGCTCTGTTATCACTGATTGAATAAAGTCCAAATTTCGTAATAAGGTATACAAAATCATTTTTCTGCTCAGGTAAGTTCAATAAATATTTGGGTGCTCACTACAGGAAGGGCAAAGTGCTAGGTACTTTGAAATAACACATCAGCCCGACTTTGACTTCAACCCCAATCCTATGTCCTTTCACCAGATCTCATAATGCAACACCCTAAAAATACATGCATTTAGAATGGAGTTGGCAAAATCCCACATTCGAAGAGTGCTTGTAGGAAGCCTTCTCTAACAAACTCCGGGTAAAAGTTCCCTTTTAAATTCCCACAGCACTTTGCTCAAATTACTTTCAAGTAATTAGTGGGACAGAGGTATGGATCAACTTCTGCAACTCTTGAGGAACTCTGCAAAAGTGACCCTTGCAATCAATCCTGGCATGCAGTGAGCACTTTATGAATAGCTAAATGCATAATAACAAGCAATTTCAAACAGGAGGCAATAAGAATGTCACCATATAAGCGGGCTGAATACAAGTACTTTTAATTCTACTGTGCCTCCAATGTGGCCTACATTTTACTCCAATAGGAAAACTCACAGGATGGTAAAACTTGGACAAGCTAAAAGGCAAAACTTCCTTATTCCTGGCTCAACAAAACTTTGACAGGTCAAACAGGATACTAGATCCACATCCTCTTAATTGCCAAAGTCCTTTTTCCAAAGGGGGTGGGGGTGGGGGTGGAAATCTATCAAATGGAATAGATGTACTGAGATCCAATTTCATCAGCGTTGTCACAGTACACGCAACAGAAAAATCAAAATCTGTCCTGGGAAGAAAGCCAATTTCCAAGTAAGTACTGCTGCTACAAGAATGTGAAATTCTTAAAGCAAAAATAGTTCCAATAAACCGAAGCTCACAACTGTTTCCTCCTCCTGCACCTCTACAGCTTTTCAGTCGGATTATTTCTTGATTTCTGTGATTTGAGGAATAAAAAGCTAGACAGTAAAGCCCTTGCAGACAAAACGTCTGGATCTACAATCTTAAACGTAAACGCAAGTATTAGAAGAAATCACACTTAAAAGTCAAAAATCCTTTCCCAAAACGTGGCACAAGACTTTGAAATGCGAGTGCTGTATTCCCTCAGGGGTTCTTTGTGTGCAACTGCTTCCAAATTGAGCACCGCATTTTGAAATTACCCTCGGGCAGATGTCAAACCTCTCTCTCACCGTCTCCAGCCTGCAGCGAAAGGTGAGAATACACAGGCAACAGGCAGAGAGAAAAGGCTCTCTCCTCTGCCCTTCCCAGGGAAACAAAACCTAACCGAGGGCGGCCAGTGCCACTCTCCCGACTAATACACGAAATAAAGAACTCATCGCCACCTCTTGCCTTCCTTAAAAAGCAAACGACGCGGAGACCTCCACGGTGGCGGAAACCACCAAGTGCTAACAGCCGGGGCCACCCGCCCTCCACGCGCCCGCACCGTAGCGGGCTCCGCGCTCCGCGCAGCGTCTCCACAGCTCCGCACCCGGCTCCACGCTGCCCCCGCAGCCCGAGCGGGCAGCGAGAGCCCAAGATCGGCGGCCCCCGGCGGGCAGCGGCGCCAGTCCACACCCCAACGCCGCCCGCACCTGAGGCGGTAGCCCGGAGCCGGCGGAGGGCGCGCAGCGAGGCGGGCAGGGCAAAGTTACTCACTGGGAAAGCGCGGCCGCCCGGGGCAAGCAGGGCTCCCGGCGCCGCAGCCCAGCGCCAGCTCCCGCTCTCCGCGGCCCGCTGAAGGACAAGCCGGGAGCCGCTGTGCCGGGGCTCGCCGCCGCCACAGCCGCCAATTTCCTGGCAAGAAGCAAACTCCGGCCAAGACTTCACTTCTCAACCGCCCCTGCTGCCTTCCGGGGGGCGAACGCCCGAGTCCGGCGGCCCAACCCGACACGCACCTGGGCCAATCGGCGGCGGTGTGGGGCGGGAGATGGGCGGGCAGGAGGACGGTCCCACCTATCGAAGCGCCCCGGGGGCGGGCCGAGCCGGGCCAGGTTAGAGTGAGCCCGCTCCGCCCCGCGTCGCCCGCCCTCCCCCAGCCGCCCTGGGCTGTCCCCGCCGCTCGCCTGATTCCCCGCTGGAGACGCCGAGGAGTCTTGGCGCGCACCCGCGGCCGCCGCCAGGAGAGAGAGGGAGGAGACGTCTCGGGGAGGATGGCGGGCGGGGGGAGAACAGGTGGCGCTGGAAAGCAGCGGTGGAGGTGTGTTGGGCAGGGGACTGCGGGGCAGGGCCTGGACCGGTCGGGGTCCCGAGAGGCGGAGAGGGGGGATCGCCGCCGAGGGGGAGGGAACCCCTAAGGCTCGGGCGGGGGCGCCCGGGAACAAGGGTGGGAGCCCTGCTCCTCCGGGGAGGTGCGAGCGGCCGAAGGAGAAAGGGGACATGCACTCTGGGAGCGGGCAGGATCCCAGGACGAAGGCGGTGGGGAGGGTCGGGGCGGTGTCTCCCCATCTCGCAGCCTCCCCCCAAGAGAGAACGACGCGAGTCTTTGGCATGTGCCTCTGCGAGAATACAGTGAAAGAAATGCCGTCTTCATTAAACTCTAGTGGTCCGTTAGGAATTTACTTCGCACGTTATCCCTTCCTATGTGAGGCGTTTTGATAAAGTATAGGCCAACCCTGGGGTCCCACGGAGGGCCCTTGGAGACGGGGCTCCAGGGCAAGGCCACCCCAGACCAGCTCCGTCCCGCAACGGGCCAGGCTGCAAGTCTGAGAGGCCGGAGTTGGCCCGGGGAAGGGCGGGGACAAGAGCAGGTGAGGCCCCGCCCGGGTCGCCCGCACCTGCGGAAAGCGCCGAGGCTGCGCCCGGGCGCGCGGCTGCCAGGGCTCGGGCGGGGCCCAGGTGTCGCACGCTGCCGCCGCGGGTGGGCGCGCAGGACGCCGCCAGGTGAGAGCGCAGCCGCGCGCCCCCGCCTCGCTCGGGGGCGGGGCCTCGGCGCCAGGCGCGCGCGCCGGCCGGGCTCCGCCCCGCTCCTTCCGTCTGTGGCGCCTTCCTTCCTGCTTATCCCGCGCGTTTCGCGCTATGGGACAGAGCCTCCGTTCCGCCCGCACCACCTAAGGATTCCGGAAGCCGTCCCGCGATGGAAGAGGACCAGGAGCTGGAGAGGTAACGGCCGAGGAGACGGGCGGGGCGGGCCACGCCGGGCCCGGGGAGCGGTGGCCGGGGCGCACGCGGTCGGGCCCGGCAGCGGCGGCCTCGGAGCCCTGAGGGGAGAGGGGAGCGAGGCGAGCGGGCCTGTTTGGGAAGCGCGGGGAGGAGTCGTGGGCTTGTTTCCATGGAGATCCCAGGTACGCCAGCGTTCAGGGGAGCCAGTTGGGAGGCCGGAGTCAAGTCCTGATTAGAATTGCTCCTTGTTAAGTCGCGACCAGGCCCTGTTCCTGAGGGCTGGCGCTGGCCTGCGGAGTCGGGCCTAAGACCCCGTAACTACCACTCTCCCTTCTCTGTGCAGACTGCTCCAAGAGCTCTGAGCGTTGATTTTTCTCCCTCCTGCTACACTCGTTTCACACCTCACACTTCCCACTTTCCTTACCTCTTGCAACATGGAAGCCATAGTTGGGCTTGCACGCTGATTAATGTGTAGTTTCTATTTTTATACTAAAGCAAACTGTTTTTTCATGCCTTTCAAGTCCCTTTTTGTCATGCAGTAGGTTTCACCTTAATCCTATCCCATTCTCCTGACTACCAAAAATAGTAGTTTTGCCTACATTTAAGTTTGTGTTTACCTAAAAAGACTCCCTCTGTGGGAAATGTGGATGGTCAAGTGGAGTACGGAGAAAGTGGAGGCAGAAAAGTTAAGTATTTATGGGTTAAAGATGTGGAGGCAGGACGAGAGGCTGACAGTTCTCTGTAATTGGGGTGGATTAATGTGTTGCAATTGCAGTATAATATATGGAAAAAAGCTAGTCACAAAACAATATTCAGTGTGATCTCATTTTTATAAAAAATATGTGTGTAGAAAAATATCTGGATTGAAGAACTCAATGGCTGAAGGCGAGAGGAAGACAGCCCTGGAAATGGTCCAGGCAGCTGGAACAGATAGACACTGTGTGACATTTGTATTGCACGAGGAGGACCATACCCTAGGAAATTCTCTACGGTACATGATCATGAAGAATCCGGAAGTGGAATTTTGTGGTTATACTACGACCCATCCTTCAGAGAGCAAAATTAATTTGCGCATTCAGACTCGAGGTGCCCTTCCAGCTGTTGAGCCATTTCAGAGAGGCCTGAGTGAACTCATGAATGTCTGCCAACATGTGCTTGACAAGTTTGAGGCCAGCATAAAGGACTATAAGGAGCAAAAAAGCAACCAGAAATGAATCCACATTCTAGTCCCTTATACAGGATACCAGGAGGATCCTTTTGAGATACTCTGTTCATGATTGTGCAGACCTCAGAATTAGAAACTTGTGATTCCATGTTCTATCCTTTAGCAAGGTGTGGGTCTTACTGTTGACCCGTTACAGCTGTTTGAATCCCAGCAAGAACTTGTATATTCACCAAATAAATTCCCTATTTTGTTTCAGCTTCTTTGAGTGGTTTCTGTTCCTTGCAACCAAATGATTTGCAATGATGCCCCCTCCCCCTTAATCAAAAGTGAGAAAACTATAAAGAAATCCGGGGCTTAGACAAGAATTTTGATCATGGGAATTGAAAATATCTTTCCTGTCTGGTTGGGCCATACAGAAAAGGAAAAATGCACTGGGAAATGACCCAGTAGACCATAGTTGATTTTAAAAAGAAGGAAAGAAAATTGGGATGGAGACTTGATTTCTTGGTAGATTGTTTAGTGATGAAAATTACATCCTTTCCTTTGATTGGTCAATTGGGCAAGGGTGGGGAATAATTTCAAAGAACTGTTTGAATTCAGGTTTTGCAGGAGTGTTAGGCAGTATCAAGCTCCATCTTGAGAGCATTTATAAGATAAATGCCAATTTACTGCTTAAATTTCAAGATATTAATAAAATATTGAGTCATGACCTGAAAACCAAGAGATTTTATAAGAGGGAAAAGCTGAGGTAACCAGGTAACATTTTTGGTCCTTGGGTTGGTATCCAAGTAGGGCCATGTATTTTTGAGAGTAACGACAATGAACAATATTCTAAGTGGAGAAATGACATTTTTGGAAGATTGAGTATTAGTGAATCACATACAGAAGCCATCCACCTACCTTTTCAACCTATTTTCACAACTATTTTTCCTAACATGGCTCTTAATTCACTCTAAGTATCTTTTCTTATAGCCAAACACTAGATCCCTGAGTGAAGGCCCCTGTAGTTTGGGTTAAAGATGTGGAGGCAGGACGAGAGGCTGCCAGTTCTGTGTAACTGGGGTGGATTAATGTGTTGCAATTGCATTATAGTGTATGGAAAAACAGCTAGTCACAGAACAATATTCAGTATGTTCTCATTTTTATAAATATGTGTGTAGAAAAATATGTGGATTAAAGGCCTCAATCTAAGGGCCTTTATTGACCTGTTCCTTCTTTCTGGTGTAGTCTTAAAGTAAAACAGTTCTCAGACTCCTCAACCTAGTTTGGGTGCTTGTGTGTGATTTCATTACACTCTTGTTGTTTGACTCCCATATTTACTATAGTGTTGGCAGGACTTATGCTATCTATCCACTATACCAACTTGCTCATCAGTGTGAACAAAACAACTGTCACATCTGACTGGTATTTAAGACTTAGTAAATAGATTTGCATGTTCATAGCATAGTAAGCAAGGAAAAGTACCCGACCTCTGGATGAATGTAGGTAGTTAAGGCATGTAGTCTTTCAGTCACCCAAATTGACCTGTTCTAGCCTTTCACAAAGCCTGCATTCCTGTATTCAGTTCACTTTTAAAGACACGAGATGCAGTAGGCCCAACACTCATGGAAGGGCAACAGCATTAAAGAAAACAGTTATTCTGTGAGAGAACCAAGTACAAGGACAAGGCAGAAAGCACGGGAGGAATCTGCTTTAGGCACAAAAGTTAGGGAAGGTCTTTCCAGAGGTCACAGAAGAAGTAGGCTGGCTGGGAGTGGTGGCGCATGCCTTTAATCCCAGCACTCAGGAGGAGCATTGTGAGTTCGAGACCGGCCTGGACTACAACATGAGCTACAACGCGAGCACAAGGCTGGCCTAAGCTGCATAGTGCGACCCTGCCTCAAAAGACTAGGGCTGGAATTTGACTCAATGTATTACGCGCCTGTCTGGCAGGTGCAAAGTTGTGAGTTTGATCCCCGGTGTGGTAAAAAAAAAAAGGAAGTAGGCTGTGCGGTATGGGGGGAAACATACTCTGGGGGAATAACATGCAAAGTCCAGAAGTAGAAAACGTGATTTGAGAAATTAAAAACCCTGAAAAAAGATTTGCATGTTTGTAACACGGTAAGGAAAAGGGTCTGACTTCTGGATTCAATTGGAAGATGAGCTGGGGTGTTAAGGAAGCTGAATTGTAAGTACAATGGGGATGACATATTAATTGTGGGAGGAGGGGTGAACAATGGGGCATCCAGAGTAGAAGCAGAAACTACAGTTAAAATGGCCTGGAAGAGTGATAAGCTAATTATAGGAAAAAGGGTAGATTTGAGATAGTATTTTAGAAGTACGTAAATTGGATTTGCATTGATAGGAATTGGATATTGAAGACGAGGAAGCATAACTCCTACCTACATGTGAGACCCAGTTTCTGAAATGAGGAGGTGTAAAGGGTAAAATAGGATAGAAGGTGGAAAAGGTGGTAGGAGTCAAAGTTCCATTTGGACATCATAGGCAGTGTGTATGTGAGATGGAGGCCACAGAAGAGAGAGATCTAAGCTGGAAATGAACTTTCGTGAGTCCTTGCCATAAGGTGTAACAAATCTGTAAAATTGGAGAGTTAACAAAAAAGTAGGCTAAGAATCAAGTGCAGGGCAACTTCAGTATTAAGAGTAACTAGGTAAGATGGTAGGAAAGTTTGCAGAGAGTAGAGTTGTAGAGTTTGAAAATGGGGAGAGTGATGTTGAATGAGTCATATGAATAACAAAAAATGTCAACTGAAGTGCCTAAGAAGGGTAAACATTTAACATGCATTGTGCAGAGAAATGACAGTTCACCAACGAAGACACACAAGGACACTAGAAAAGTAGGTTTAGGTTGGAGCAAGGATAGGGAAAGACGAAAGTTGTGGGGCAAGGATGGAAAATACTCTTGGTTGAAGATTCTGGAAAGCTAACGTCAGTGTAGGGGAATTAGTATTGGAAGAAGTAAGGAATCCCAAAAGGAGTTAGTGGAAAAGAATCAAAACCTGTTGTCTATTCTAAAAATTGCCTGTGTTGGAATAGTAAATAGGATTATTTGTATGGAGTTTAATTCTTCTGAACCAAGGCCTGTCAAGAGATGTAAACAAAGTTCAGTTAGTGGGCATAGAGTTACGAGACAATGATAGTATTGAAGTAATCAGTAACAGTACATGTGGGAAATGTACCTAGTTGTGACCACCACTACATCTCATTGCTTAGTCCCACATAATTTATTGTCATTGATCATGGTTTAGTTTGGGTGGCTATAAATAATGATTTTGTACAAAACACCTACAGAAAACCAATAAATGGGTGAAAGGAAAAAATAGAGGGCAGAGCAGACAAGGTAACAAAGAGTGGGAGGAACCATTGCATGAAGATTGCAGACCAAGGGAGGGCTGAACTGGTGTAAGGAAAGGCTTGGTAAGAGAGCTAGGCATAAGTCATTTATTTACATAAGCTGATAAAAGGGCCAGGGATTTAGCTCAGTGGCACAAGCGCTTGCTTGGCAAGCGCAAGGTCGTCAGTTTGATCCCCACTACCAAAAACAAACAAAAAACTCAATACATAAGCTGAAAAAGGTCACAGGGGAGAGTTGACTGAATGAAAGTGGTTAAGGACAGGACCATTGACTAAATGAAAGTGGTCACCATAATATACTTGACTGAATGGAAGCTGTTAAGGGCATTACCATAAGATAGGAGTTGTTCCGGGGAGAGACTTGACTAACAGTGATTTGTTGCCTAACAGTGAGTTACTCAAACCATGCAGTATTAATGATTCAGGATCAGAAATTTCTGTCCGTTATAAAGTACTATGATTATTAAATAATATGATTACCTACACAAAGCTTTTAATATATAATAATTTCAAGTACTTACTAGCATTTTCCATTTTCAAAATGCTTTACAAACTGGTTGTTTATAAATTGCATCTATCTAACATCTAAGTGCTCTAATTGGTATCCCTCACAGTGTTGCAGAAATTTTGCGAAGCCAAGCCAAGCCAAACCAAAAGGAAGACTTTGCACCAAGGAGATAAGATGGCAGCATTTAATCTTTACACCAGTGGACTGTTGGAATTCACGCCAGTGGACAGTTGCAGGGATAATTACTCCCAAGTAACGGCCTGGAATCAGGGAGGAGTTTAGTCAATATAGAATTAGCAGTGGGAGGTACAAAACAAGTGACCAAATGTTACATGATTGGTTACATACATTGAATCATATATTGACAGACAGGGTAGTCTTGAGACAATAGAAACATTTTACGAACTAGGGGAGGGGGCTCTTACAGAATGGGCATACTTGAGGGCATTACCATAATATAGGAATTGTTCCAGGGAGGGGGAGAGTTGACTGAATGAAAGTGGTTAAGGACAGGACCATTGACTAAATGAAAGTGGTCACCATAATATACTTGACTGAATGGAAGCTGTTAAGGGCATTACCATAAGATAGGAGTTGTTCCAGGGAGAGACTTGACTGAATGAGCACAGGTCAGCCCAAGGTGCCTTAAGGGATAGGCAATCCCTCTGACATTGTCAGGGTCAATCGAATTCACCAGAGACAGCAGAACAGCAACTTGGTTAGTTTGCCAATTAATCATGAAATATCTATAAGTTTGTTATTTTGCCCCAACAACAGGATCGTGCGGAATCTTCGTAAAGATTAAAAGGTATTTATATAAAAAGTGATTCATTGCCAGGCGTGGTGGCACACGCCTTTAATCCCAGCACTCGGGAGGCTGAGGTAGGAGGAGCGTTGTGAATTTGAGGCTGCCTTGGGCTACAATGTGAGTGCAAGACCAGCCTGAGTTACACAGTGCGACCCTGCCTCAAAAAACCAGAGCTGGGAGTTTGGCTCAGTGACTTAAGTGCCTGTCTGAGAGGCTCAAGGTTGTGAGTTCAATCCCCAGTGCCACAAAAAAAAAAAAAAAAAAGATTCATTTAGTACTGACTCAGAGTGTCTAGCATTTCAAGAAATAAGAAAGCATATTAAGTTCCATAGCCCACAGTTCACCACCCTTCTTTTCATTCCCCTTAAGCATGTTAATAAGATTGTAATCTCCAGATCACTAGACAAAAATCTTTCTTTTTTTTTTTTTTTTTTTTTTTTTTTTTTGGTTAACCTATTTAGACTTAGGCCTTTTTTTAATACCTTTCAAACTGAGCTCCCAGAAAATTTGCCCAAATCTAATGGTCTGCTTTCAAGGACATATAAATATTCCAGATCTAGCCCTTTTCTGCTCAAATTCTGAATGTTGATTTTTCTTTTGCTAAACTTCAACTGTCCTAGGACAGTAACTGTGAACCTGTGTATTTTCAATAATGAAATTCCTCCCAGTGCTAGATTATGGAACCTCAAATTGTTTAACTCTGTATACCTACTAGCACCTGAAAAATTGTGGAAATAAGAGACTAAATTATGACTCTGTCCTAAAAAGCCTTGTAGGTTTGAACATTGAACAGGACAAGTGAGTTGTATATATGAAAAGATAAATTGTATCTACAGTGGAATGTCCTAATATGCATGTTAAGTAGAGCAAAAACAGGTGAGAGACACATTAGAGGAATGATTGTCTAATCAGCACCCTCTTATAGCCACTGTTCTTGGCACTGAGGATAGCAGACAAGACAGGCATAATCTGCTTTCCTGGAACTCAAAGAGTATTAAAGTTGGTGAGCTGGTAATAAAAAAATGAAAAAAAATATATATATATATAAAATATTCCAGGACAAATAGGTTACCTCTTTGCCAATGTAAAGGAGCTATAAAAGATACTTGAACTAGGAAATGCTATAGTTATAGTTTTTTATCCCATACCTGTGTGCAGAAAGGGTGGGTGTAAGGGAGCATTGAAAGTGAGTTAAGTAGCATTTGTAATTATACAGGTGTGATGTAAAGAGTAGTTGTAGAAATGGAGATTAAAAATTAGATACAGAAAATTGCTAAACCAAAGTAAGAGACAGATTCTATTTAGGAGTCAAGGTGAGACAAGGGTTGAAAATGACCCCAACAATCTTTGGAGCCCCATATCTGCCTTAATTTACTCCTTGGTAACTCCCTTGGTTACTCCCTCATAATCAAAACCAGTAAGGCAGGATTACCATCTTCTCTTTGCCAGCCTGAACTAATAGGAGTCAGTAGGTTCAACCACTCTTACTCACCTCCTTCCCCACCCCATCAGAATAATTCACATCTTTTACAATGATGGTAATGTGGAGGTACAGATGTGAAAATTGGGGATGGAGAGAGAGTGCAGAAGTGAGTATAAGGGCTCTTGCTGCTGTTGGTTTTTCACAAAGTTGCTTTTTGCAGAAGAATGTTTCATTTATTGGTTATGTAAATATTGAGCAAATACTGTACTATATAGAGGGATAGTTCAAGGAGCACGGAGACAGCAGGGAACAAGTTAACCCGCATAGCTTATTTTCTAAAGACAGATAGAAAACAAATGCATAAATATGCAATCCACTTTTAGGTGGTGATATAAGCAGGAAGTAAAAGACCAGTGCCAACAGGAGAAGGCACTGAGATCGAGTAGTTAAAGTCTATGAGAAGCTGTTTGAGCAAAGAAATGAGACTAAGGAGAAGTGAGGATAAACCCAGAATTTTAAAAAAGATGAACATAGATTAATTAGCACTGAGAAAGCAAATTTATGAACCTTTTTGAAGGAATAAATTTTGTAGTTAAGATTTGTGTGCGTGGTTTTTATTAGTGTCTAAATTTATCACTTAACTGTAATCTATATATGCATTTACTAATTATAGTAAAGAATATTGAATTACCATGTGACAGTGTAGGATATGAAGTTTAGTGTGGGTGTTCTAGATTGATTGATATATGTGTTTGTAGTGGGTAGGTTTTTTTCCTTTTTATGGAGACTTTTAGGGAGAGTATTTTTTTTATTTTTATTTATTTATTTATTTATTTTTTGCGGCACCGGGGATTGAACTCACAACCTTGCACCTACCAGGGCAGGCACTTAAGCCACTGAGCCAAACTCCCAGCCCTGGTTTTTTGAGGCAGGGTCGCACTATGTAGCTCAGGCCAGCCTTGCGCTCGCGTTGTAGCCCAAACCAGCCTCGAACTCACAACGCTCCACCTACCTCAGCCTCCCGAGTGCTTAGGGAGAGTATTTTTGAGAAAAGAAATAGTCATACTGATGGCCACCCCAGGAAAGGTTCCTAGACTTCCTCCAATACCAAATCCGAGGATATTAAAGTCTCTAATATAAAATGGCATAGTATTTGCATAGGACCTATGCATATCTTCTTGTGTACTTTAAATCATCTCTAGATACCTAGCACAATGTGAATGCTATGTAAGTAGATGTTGTATTTAAGAAATAGTGTGGATACAGTTATTTTTTCCCATCCTTGTTGGTTCAATCCATGCTTGTGGAACCAAAGATATGGAGAATGGACTGTATAACCTTTCTTGGATAACTTCCAGTATAAATTACAGAGGTAATATATTGTGGGAGTTAGCTGTTAGAATCACTGTTGGGGTTTTAGTCTGGCTCTGGACTATTAAATTGTGTGACCTTGGACCTTTTTAACTATGCTTGACCTCTTTTGAGTCTCCCCATCTGTAAGACTAAGATAACAACAATACTATATAGGGCTGTTGTAACTATTAACTTAGATAACCAACTTAAAATACTTAGGACAGTGTCTAGCTCATACTGCATGCTGTGTTAGTGTTAGCTATTAATGCTATTTTTATAATGTTACTAATCAGGTACAACAAGCTGATTGGTTTGTATTTTGCAATGAAAACTTTAAAATCTTTAGTAGCTTCTGTGATTTTTTTTGATTTCCTTTAGTACAGGTCAGCACTATAATATCAATTTGAGGACTCCTAAATGGTAAAATGCCAGTCCGTTAAAACTTTTAAGAAAAATATTTTGGCCGGGCATGGTGGCGCACGCCTTGAATCCCAGCACTCAGGAGGCTGAGGTAGGAGGAGACTTGTGAGTTCAAGGCCAGCCTGGGCTACAAAGTGAGTTCAAGGCCTGCCTGAGCTACATAGTGTGACCCTGCCTCAAAAAACCAGGGCTGGGAGTTTGGCTCAGTAGCTTAAGCACCTGCCCTGGCAGGTGTGAGATTGTGAATTTGATCCCCGGTGCCGCAAAAAAAAAAAAAATTTTTTTTGAAACAGAATTCCTATGAACAGAATATAGTAAAAAAATTAAAGATAAATGGATTGTGTTTCTCCTCTTTTCAAAAAAATATTAAGATTTCTGGAACATTGATAATCTTTCTCAAGCTTCAAACTATGGAAGGGGAAACAAGTTTTATAGCAGATGAATACGTCATCTGCGGCCAGGTATCTGGAATGTTGGTAGGAAGCCAGGCTCAGTGTAGATCAGTGAGCATAAAACTGCATAAAATGAACTACATTGATATTTTATCTAATTTTGAATCTTTAGTACATTCCTTGCTTGTTATGTAGGACCTATGGCATATGTCAAGAAGGAAAGCTGCCTCAATGTTTTTCTAAATTTTAACTTTCTGACCTGGGTCAAATCTGGAGGGAAAAAATATAGGTAATGAATCAGTCAGTTTCACTAACAGGACTCCAAAAGAAAATCAAACTACCTGGAGTGTCCAATCAGGGAGAGATTGGACCAGTTGGCTTAAACAACTATTTTGGATTGAGTTTGTTTTCTTTCTCTTTTTCTATGGTGCAAGAACTTACTTTTTCTCAAGGGCCCTCTCTTGCAAGCCACTATTGTGTAGAGTCAAAGGATAAGGGGTCTGAAGTTCGAGAGCCACAACGTCCCAGTATGTGATTGTAGGTGAGTGGTTTAATCTTTCTGAGCTTCCAGTTTCCTTATCTGTAAAATTGGGCTAGTTGTAACACCTATATAGTGGTATTATTATGACTAATAAAGCACTTAGGAGAATTCCTCATGTACATAAATACTCAGACATTAGCTATTGCTATTGTTTTGTTGATTGTGATTCAAGTTAGTCAGTGGTGGTTAAATTAATGGTGTTTACAATATTGGTTGTGTCTTGTCATCTGTGAGAGTTCCTTAGGGCTGGCTTGCATGAGCTGCCCCTGTCTGTCTTTCCACACCATCACCTATGGCTGTCTGCCACTCTGGCCGTCTCACTTCTTCCATAGATGCCGAATTTCTTCCTTTTTCAGGGCTTTGGTGCTTGTTCTTTACTCCCCTGAAATTCTCTTTCCTTACATCTTCACATATCCAGCTTCTTTCTGAGGTCCTTGCTCAGAGGAAACACCCTTGACCGATGTATTAGTTACCCATTGCTGCATACCAAGTTACCCCAAAACCGAATGCCTGAAAACAACGAAGATTTCCCAGTTTCCGTGGGTCAGAAATGTGCTTGGAGCTTAGGTAGGTGTTTCTGACTCAGTCTCTGAAAAGGCAGTAATCCAGGTATCAGCCAAATTATACCTTTAAGGCTTGTACGACTGCCCTGTACATTGGGAACTGACTTCCCTCAAAACAAGCAATCTAAGAGAGTTAGAAAGAGAACTCCAGACTGAAGTCAGTGTTATATCCCATCACTTCTGCTTGATTCTGTCTGTTAGTCATGTATCAGTATGTTCAGACCACACCCAAGGGGAGGAGAATTACACAAGGGTCTGACTACCAGGAAGTAGAAACTATAGAACTATCTTAGAAGCCTTCCTTAAAGTTGCCTTCTTTAACCAGCTTCTTTAAAATAACATGTGCACCCAGATAGAAAGTTCCATCACTTTGATTTTTTCCTTGCTTAATTTCTTCATAGCATTCATTGTTGAGTAATAATACATTATATTCTGACTTGTTTATTGTCTAACACCACTTAAACACAAATTCTTTGAGAGGAAGGGCTTTGTTCTTATGTGCCTGTATCTGTCCTCAGACCCTAAAACTGGGTCACGCACATAGTAGGCTTTTGTTAATGTGTAGTCTGTGAGTGATTGAATATCAGTGTAATATCTGCAAGGAGGACAAACTGCAGAGAAGGACTTTTGTACACTCATCAGCAGATACTTGTGAACATAAGAGAGCCAGCACAATACATGACAAGCTTCAGGAAGACAGAAAGGTCTTGAGTACTTCCAGGGACCATGCCTATCTGTGGCTTCAGTGAGAGGAAGAGCCAGAGTAACAAACATCAGAAAGAGCCTCAGAAAAGGTGGTTACACTTAGTATTCTATTTCATTTACAGTTTCTGTCTTCTCAAGAGCCTTTGGCACTGCCATCCTCATCAGATTTATCCCTTGTTGCATTATCTTTTCTTCTGTTGGTCTAAAATAAAAGGGTATTTCCCATTTGAAGTTGATCAAAGGACATTTTTATTTTGCAGTACTAATGCAGGAGAGTGATTCAGATTTTCCTTGGCTCTTGTTCTCACAGAACTCTTGTGGGGCAAAAGTTGTAAGGTTATTGTCTTGAATACCATGAGATTAAATTCAAAGGGTTTAATTCTAAGGCATGCTGCTTTGTCAGTGCCAAATACTACATCCATTCATTCACCAGCTGTCTCATAAGTCATTTAATATAAATGGCATTGCTTTGGAAATGTATAGAATGAATCTATTTTTTCTTGTTTAGTAGCTACTTAAGGTTTTATAGTGTTTCAGGTATTGGTCTTGCAGAAATGAATCTCATTTGGCTCCTGCTTTCACAGAGTTAGCGATATAGCCAGGTAAAATAGCTATGTATTATAAAAATCCTGAAAGAGAGGTGTCATTTCTTCCAACTTTTCTATCTTTTTGTTTTGTTTAGTTTTTTTGAGACAGGGTCTCACTAGTTCAGACTGGCTTTTTTTTTTTTAGAGAAAAAAATAAAATTTCAAAACATGATAATTAGAGGGTAACAATTGTTAATACGTTGTGTATTGTGATCTTTAAATTATATACTCATAGAACAAGATATCTGCATTTTATTGTCCAAATAATATTGGCACAAACCTTTCTTTTCAATGAACTAAGAAATTGGTAGTATAACTATCTTTAACTTTTATGTTTTTTATGTATTTATATTTTTTATATTTTTATATATATTATATATATATACACACACACACACAGATTTCTTTCTCACACTAGGGAGGCAATATGATGTTTACACAAATTATGAGTGCAGTCTGTAGGTGCATCCATTTACCTAAGAAAGTCACAAGTTTATCCTTTATGACTGAGTAGTACTCCATGGTATAAAAATACCACATCAAAAAAAAAATACCATATCTTTTTTATCCATTCTTCGGTTGATGGGCATTTAGGTTGTTTCCAAGATCTAGCTATTACAAATTGTGTTGCTATAAACATGGTTGCACATATATCACTATAGTACAATGTTTTTAATTCTTCTGGGAAGATACCCAGAAGGGGAATAGCTGGGTCAAATGGGACCTCCAATCCTAGTTTTGTGAGGAATCTCCACACTGATTTCCACAGTGGTTGTACCAGTCTGCACTCCCACCAACAGTGGAGAAGGGTTCCTTTTTCCCCACAGCCCCTCCAGCATCTGTTATTGGTTAATTTCTTGATAATAGCCATTTCTTTCTGGGTGAAGTGGAATCTCAGTGTTGTTTTAATTTGCATCTCTCATGACCAGTGATATTGAACATTTTTTTCATATATTTATTTGCCATTTGTATTTCTTCCTCTGAGAAGTGTGTATTCATCTCAGATGCCCATTTCTGGATTGGTTCTTTACATTTGGGATGTCTGTCTGATTTTTTTTTAGTTCTTTATATGTTCTTGATAGTAATCCTTTCTCTGAGAAATAGCTGGCAAGCATTTAACAGACTACACAGCTAAAGACAACCACAAATTTGTGGTTTTCAACTCAAAGCTTGCAGAATAGTTATTCTGGCCTTTCAAGTTTGGGGTATTTAATGAGAAAAATACAGGGGACATCTTCTATTCATTCATTTGATATTTCTTGAGCATTTTCTATGGGCCAGAGACAGTTTCAGGGACTGCACATAATCAGTGAGTATTTAGACATAAGCTTAAGTGAAGAAATTTTTGTCTCAATATCCACTGATTATGCACAGTCCCTGAAAATGTAGAGCCTAGGACAGGCCAGGCCTAGGAGTTCATTGAGGTCAAAGGAGGGCCATGACGAGACCAGTCAAAGGCAATACTAGAGAAGTAGCCTGCACAGTAGGAACCAAGCAGAGCTGACTAATGTTGTCAGGCAGGTGAGTCTGCAGAGGTCATCTGAGATGAGAAGAACTGGGCACATCATTTATATACACATGAGAAGACAGGACTCTTGAGTTTAAAAGATCAAGTTTGACTGCAAGTGAGTGCTTTTCACTTCAGTGAAAACTGACCCCCAAAGCAAACGGTGTTGGTTTTGTGAGCACCTGCTCTACTTTGTACACCTGTGAACTCTGAGTTGTTGAATTCACAACCATATTATTTCAAAAAAATACTATTGAATGTGGTGAATTAATGTAAATTATTTAAGTTTTGTTTGTTTTTGCCCTTGCTTTGTAAAATGGGCTTTCCTTCACTTCTGTGGAAAATTGCCAGACATCTCAGTCTTCGTATGGCCTGAAACATGAAAAACAACCATAAAATCTAGTGGAACATTCTGTAATTGACATCTGTTGTGCCATTTTTATCACATTTGCTCCACAATTAAAATGAACAGATTCTTACAGTTTTTGCACAGGTCCTCAAGAGTTGGTTCACAGCTATTCATTTCTCACTATACTTGGTAAGTTATTTGGGATCACAGAATAAATTTTGATTGGAACTCAAGAGTTTATGGAACATACATCATTGAGATTCCTCATCTAAAGTTATTTTAGACCCTGGTTTGCTTGCTGACACTGTTCTGCGTAGTTAAGTGTAAATCCTGGTGTTTATAATACTTAACAGGGTTTTTCTTGAAAAGCCATTAATATTAAATTGGAGCTGTAAGCTTCCATTATCATCACATTTGCTGAATATGAGGAGTAGAGTATAATCGTCACATTCTTTGTCATAGTAAATGAACTGAGCTTATGCTCTGCATCAGGCTACATAATCGAAGCCTTCTAGACATGGTACTATAGCTTTGACCCTGCTTTTTATTTGTTAATTTGTTTGTTTATGTGGTAAAGGTTATACTTTGTTTTTAAAGAGATGGAAGAAATAAGGATTCTAAGGGCGTATGATTGGAAACTTCTGAACGTGTCTATCTGTATAGCAGTGTCAGCCCCTAGGTGTGTCACTGTCTGCTGCCCAGACTTGTAGCAAGCAAGCAGAGGATTCCCTTCCTATTTGCTTGTTCTAGTAGGTTGCTCCCCATCTGAGCTCTGTGCCTTAGAACAAGCCAGTACATGAGAAAGCCAACTGGGCTTATTCCTAGCCAAAAACAGATGGCCTGACAGCCACATAGCTAGGACTATAAAGTGAGGAGACTGATTCAAGTGGGAAAACCAGTTTAATCTTCCTTCAAAATAGATGTTTTTCCCATTTATATCTTTTAATTTTTATTAGTGCATGTTTGAAGTACATAATGATTGCATTCATCACGAAGAGTTGGTACATGTGCATAACACATATTAATTATTTTAACACCCCCCCTGCCCTCTCTCCTTCCTCCCTCCATCTCTTGGTGTTTTTCCCATTTATAGAAAAGTTAAGTAACCAGCCTGAGGCTACAGGGCTAGTGAATAAACAGGAACCCAGGTATCACTACCTGGCTCCTTAGCTCAGCTTTCAGTAGCCATGAAGCTACCTATGTTGCCTCCCTCAGGGACAGAGGAATACCAGGCTTTGAAGAGTTAGGGTTAAGAGACAAAACTGTTGCCCAGTAATCCTTGATTTTTTTTTAATCTTTGATTATTTTTAAGTTGAGGCTGAAACATGTTGGAAATGGGGCTGCTTAGTATAAATTTTAACCATGATAAAGAGTTGATAAGTTAGAGAATATCTGGTTAAGAACTCCGATACGTGGTTCATGAAAAGATCATTTTGTGTATTAAATTTCATTGGCATTATAGTTAAGTTGGCATCTTAATTTTTTCCTCTGTGTTGGACCAAGACACAACTTGAATATCCTTAAAAATGTAGGAAACATCTTCATGAATTGTATAAAACGAAGATACATGTTAGCTGAAAGGTCTCTGGACATGAAGCTAGAGGCTCGAGGTTACATTCAGCTGATTGACCTCAGACAGATCTACATCTCTAAGCTTTAGTTACTCAACCAATAAAAGGGGAACAATAAGGCCAACAGTTCTTTTAAGTGTCAGTGAGATATTTATTATTCTGTAAATCACTGTGAACATATAAAATGTCTATGTTTCTTTAACTTAGATATACAGCTTTCAATGCCATAAAAATGGTTATTTAAAAATTTTTAATACTTCATCCTTGTTCAGTGCCTTATAGTTACAAAGTACCTATGTATATAATTGTGTTCACTCCCCATAGGAACTCTTAAAAGGCTCCTGGAAAAAATGTCCTTGTTTTACAGATCCTATGGATCTGTGACCTTGAATGTCATAAGAGTGAAGTGGCTGAACTGGGATTCATTCTCTTGCTACTGTATTGTGACATTTTATTTTCTTAAGGTGACTTGAACATGTCTGCTTTCCAAACTATAAAGTGAGACCTGTATGATCCCTCTTCTAAAAGCATCAAGAGAAATGTTAGGGACAATTATTGGGTAATTCTACTCATTCTGGATTTTTCAGGTAAAAAATTCTACTCTGTAGCTTATGTGTTACAGAATATAATTACAGACACATCATAGCATTGGAATAGCAGTAGTGTTGCTACTTGTGGAACCCTCTAAAGGTAATGACCCTGGGCTGAAATGCTATAATTATAGTCTATCCCCTTGTAATTGCTTTGTAGGGTGGCTGTAACAACCATCTTTGGTTGTGAGGTAAAAGAAGAATATTACTGATTATTTTGAGTTAAAATTTCCAAAACAACAAAAATATCAGTTATTTAGCCTTAGGTAAGTTAGCTTTTCTAAACCACAATTTCTTTGATTTTATATGACAAAGTTAAACTAACTTTGGGAAACTTTCATGTTACTTTTTTTTTTAATATAGTATTTTATTCAATGGGTGTTTACCTGAACATTTTTATCCAGTTTTGGGTTTTTCTTTGCAAGTTCTTTGTTAGAGTTTGCTAGTTCTTATGAAGGGTCTTGTAAATACTTGGATCTGGACCTCTCTGAAAACACTCCATATGTAGGAATTAATGTAGAAGTTGCATGTATGGCTTAGTTTGTATCAAGCAGATGTAGAGAAAGAATTGTGAATTTGGGATTATTAATGTTTCAGATGAAATGTGAAAAGATAGTCCTAAGCATTTGTATTAAAAAATGCAGTGCCCTTTTTTGTAAGCGTAAGAGTATATTAGACTTTGGGAGGAAGCCAAATTAATACTGTTTAGGTATTCAGCATGTTCTTTCTGTCAGTTTTACATTGCAGTCTTAATTGCATTTACACTCTCAATTGCATGCCTTTTATATTTTTAACTTTATTTTAAGCTTCGTTAGTCTTGCTCCATCCAGTTAAACTACAGCTGCTGTTCCATTCCTCAGGATAGTTTGTGTTTCAGTAGTAAATGAGATACAGATATTTAAAGCATAGCATTCATAAGGGGATAGGAGAAGGTCGTATGTAGGTTTTAGTATCTTATAAAACAAGTTTTTGACCAATATTGTTTAGACAAGATATGCCTGTATCCTGTGCTCTAAATAACTACCAGGAACACAACAATATGCAATGTATCAACTGTCGTAACTGTCCTACTAACCTGTTTTGAAACTCAGTTTCATTGTTTGTTTGTAAACCTTTGCCTTAGAGTTTGCTAATTTTTGCTGTTTTGCAGCTGGTTTTTGATGCTATTATCACCAATTGTGTTATCCCGCATAGTCTGATATAAACATAAAGGAAGGGTAAATTAGTAATAGAATTTTCTATGCCTTGGGCTTTTCTCCTGTAGAGATTAATCTCCATGAACTGAGTCCTTCCCTTCGTTTATCTCTGCAGCCTTTCTGCTGATTCTCCAGTATCAATGAGTTCATCATCTAAAAGAGGGTGTTTACGTTGTGCCAGAGCTTGACAACTTCAGTCCACTGAGAAGGAAGCATCTCTGGGGCCTTTGAAAGTAAATGTAAAACTAGTTGCACAGTCGTGCAGTTAGGCAGACTTGTTCAGTGGGTGGCCTAAGTCAGTACTTTGAACTTTCATAGACAGTCTCCTCAGAGGGACACTGCTCTCAAAGTTAAGTGTGTGTGTTTAACTGCTTAATTCTACTTATTACTAAAGTAATAAAATGGAGGGTTTTTTTTCCAAAGCACTCATACATATATTAACTAAAATGTTTTCTCAGTCGTGAAATGAAATTTGCAATTGCCTTGTCATATATAATTTCATTGCTATATAAATTGGCACCTGAAAAATAACTTGAAATTTGACACCATAGAATTAAAAGAGTCAAAAATTTGTTGGGCATAGTGGCGCATGTCTGTAATCCCAGCACTCTGAAGACTGAGGCAAGAGGATCGCCGTGAGTTCCAGGCCAGCCGAGGCTACATAAGTGAGTTCAAGGCTAGTCTGAACTACATAGCGAGACTCTGACTCAAAAAAAAAAAGCAGGAATTTACTAGTTAGTTTTAATAAATTATTTTCAGAAAGTAGGTTATCGTACTTAATTCTTGATGTAGAAAAAGTTGTGTGTGTAACTGTACTTTTAAGAAATCTCTCCCCACCAATTTCCTAGAAGAAATTACCAAACCTCTCAAAGCAGTGTTGATACCTCGTGTGAAAGACAGAAAATGCCTAGGTCTGGAAGTCCACGTGGCAAGAGGAGCCCACCCTTGCTCTGGAGCCTTCTACACCTCTGTGCCTGTGGCTCTTCATCACCTCTTGCCTCCCAAGGCTGGACTGCTGGGTGCTGAGGTACCAGGGTAGACCGCGAACCCAAGCTGGTAACCATGGAGGGCAACCTTTGTCTCCCTCCTTTCTTGTATGTCA
This sequence comes from Dasyprocta punctata, assembly GCA_004363535.1. Taxonomy (NCBI): domain Eukaryota; kingdom Metazoa; phylum Chordata; class Mammalia; order Rodentia; family Dasyproctidae; genus Dasyprocta; species Dasyprocta punctata. Next base: position 96,276 of record RJWM01002608.1, on the reverse strand, counting down.
CTGGGCTTTTAAACATTAGACTCATAGCAGTTTTCTTACTGGATTAAAAATTCCTCAGTTGAGTTGATGACAAGTGAATTTTTTCAATCTTGAAATAGCACCTTCAAGGACTAGTTTCTAAGTAGTGTAGTAAGATACAAAATCAACACCCAGATATCAGTCATGTTGCTGCATACCAATAATGCACTCACCAAGAAAGAAATTTGGAAAGCAGTAACATCAAATAAATAAATAAATACCTAAGAATTAACCTCCACAAGGAAGCAGAAGACCTCTACAGTGAAAACTACAGTACTGTGAAAAAGAAGATCATAGCCAAATCTTGGAAACAACTCAAGTGCCCATTAACTACTGAATTGATAAAGGAGGTACAGGGTTTTTTTGTACAGTGGAGTACTACTCTGCCATAAAGGATACACTCAACATTTCTAGTAAAATGGATGCATCCTGAAGCCATACTCTTCAGTGAAATAAACTGGACACACGTAAAAACGGCATTGTTTCTCTGATGTGAGAAACTGAAAGTGTAAAGAAGGACCAAAATGGATTAATAGGTATTGTGAAATATGGGGAAAATGTTCAGATGGGGAGGGAAGGGAGGAAAGAAGGGAAAATTTTTTTTTTTTTTTTTTTTTTGCGGCACCGGGGATTGAACTCACAACCTCGCGCCTGCCAGGGCAGGCGCTTAAGGCACTGAGCCAAACTCCCGGCCCTGGTTTTTTGAGGCAGGGTCACACTGTGTAGCTCAGGCCGTCCTTGCGCTCACGTTGTAGCCCAAGCCGGCCTCGAACTCACAACGCTCCACCTACCTTGGGAAAATTTTTTAAAAATGAGAAAAGAAGGAAAACATGGAAATGAAGCTTTGTAAATGGGGAGGGGAGAAAGGGCTGAAGGGAGGGAAGGGGAATGAGGGAAAAAACCAAGTTACGTCATGTACAAGTACAAATTCTCTGTGATGAATGTGATCATTATGTATATCTAAAATGTACCAATAAAATCTAATGTAAAAAAAAAAAGATCTAAAAGGACATGAGTAAATGGAAAGATACTGTTTCTGGATAGGCATACTTCCAAAAGTTATGTACAGACTCAACACAATCCCAGTCAAAATACCAGTAACATTTCTCACAGGATTAGAGGAAACAGTCCTGAAATTCAGATGGTAGCAGAAAAGACCCAGGATAGCAAAAGCAATCCTGGGCAACAAGAGGAAAGCAGGCAGCATCACAATCTTAGTCTTCAAGTTATACTAACAAAGCTTCAGAAATAAAACCAGCATGGTATTAACCAAAAAACAGCAACAAAAAACAGACATGTGACAATGTAACAGAATAGAGGATGCAGAAACAGTTCCAGGCACACTGAGCTATCTTATCTTTGACAGGGGAACCAAAAACTTTCACTGGAGGAAAGATAGCCACTTTAACAAATGATACTTGGAAAACTGGTTATCTGCATGCAGAAGACTGAATCTAGACCATATCCCTTACCATGTACTAAATTAAAATCAAAATGTGGATAAAAGATGTAAATGTTAAAATAGAAACATAGTCTGGAAGATAAAATGGATGAAACTCTTGGAGACATAGGTGTAGGTAAGGACTTTCTGAACAGAACCCCAGTTACACAAGAAAAGGCATCAAGATTCAACAAATGGGATCATCGAATTTAAAAATTTGTAGAGCAAAGAGAACAGCCAACAGAGTGAAGAAAAAACCTATAAAACAGGAAAAAACTTTGCCAGTTATTCTTCAAACAGAGGAAAATATAAAGAACTCAAAAAAGACCACCTAAAATAAAAGACCCAATCAAAAGTGGGTAATTCAAATGAAAAGACTTATCAGAAGAAGTATAGATGACTGATAAATACGTGAGAAATTTTCAGTATCTCTGGCATTAGAGAAATGCAGATTGAAACACTGTTGCTAGGAGTGTAAACTGCTACAACCATTATGGAAATCAGTAAGGAGATTTCTCAAAAATTGAAAACAAATTCATTTGACCCAGTTATTCCTCTTGTTAGTATCTTCCCAAAAGAGTTAAAGACGTCATGTTACACTGATACATGCATGCCCGTATTTATAGCAGCGCAATTCATAATAGCTTAATCTTGGAAACAGCAAATGTGTCTGTCAACAGATGACTGGATAAAGTATGTTTACACACAATAGAATGCTACTGTGCCATAAGGAAAGGTAAACGAGTCATTTGTAGGAAAACGTGTGCACCTTGAGATCATAATATTAAGTGAAATAAGTCAGACACAGTCTTAAATATCACATGGTTTTTCTAATATGAAAAGCTCAAAATACAAATAAAGAGCAAAATAAAAGATTGTAAATAGGAGATCAGGGAGATGGAGAGGGAAAGGAGATGAAAAAAGAAGGGGATGAAAAAAGAATTAAGATAGGTTGTATATGGGTTGCAACTCCATATGAGGAATGTCAGCATTATGTACTGCAACTTAAATTAAAAATCTAAAAATGAAAACAATTTTTAAGGAACATGAATAATTAGAATACCTTATACATTCTGAAGCTTTCCCTCTTCATTTATTTTTCCACATTCCTTGGCTCTTAGCTCTGCAGATAATTTATAATCATTTGCTGATTCAGACCTTGAAGTCTACAAGCAGTGGACAGCCTGTTTCCTAGCAGATTCCTGCAACCTTAACATGACTGAAGGAAACAGCTTCAGCAGGCTGACCTGACTTTGCTGAATAGGCTATGCTCAGGGCTGAGACTCAGGAACTCTGGAGCATCGTTTAGGACAGTCTGCAGAGAGAAAAAGGTCATTTGTACAAAATAAAAGCTCTTTTAGGGTTAAGAGAGTGGTTTGTAGACCAAGCATTCTGAGAGGTGGTTTTTCCAGTATGTGGTATGTTTATCAAAGGACTGTGAACCACACTTCTGCTCTTATTAAATAAGGCCATGGGGCAAACTCTACAGACTTTAAATTGCCATATTTTCTCTTGAATAATTTCTGTGTTTTTTTCCCTGTTGGTATTTTAAACAGCTACTTGGGAAGAATTTGCGTTTTATTTTCTGTATCTGCTTTTTCACTTTCTGCCATATTTTCTTATCCTTTATTAACCCATGTATGCCAAAGATTGAAAACTTTTGAGTTTTTGCATGACATTCATATATTACCTAGAACAATTCAAGTAACAAGAATTTGAAGAGAACTCATTATCTTCCATTCTTATGGGTGTTCCAAAAATGGATCACCAGGCATTGAAGGGTTAAATCCTCACAGCTGCCAAACTAGCTTTCCTCTGCTTGGATATTGGCTTCCTTCCACACCCATCTCTCTAGACTTTAAATCCTTTTTTCTTTTGCAGTTTTCTTTTGTTCTTCAAAGCATCTGTTCTCTTGCAGAGAAAACAGAATGCTTTTTACTAAGTAGAAGAACTCAGTAATTATGTTGACCTTATATTTTCTGTCTCAGTTTATTTCTCCCAACAAGCATTTCAGTAGGGCACATTACATGTATTTTTAAACCTAACAATTGGCATATCAAACAGATCTGGTGTCCCTGACATTATATAATTCATGAGTTTTTCTATTTAGAGTTTATTATTTCCCAAACAGCCTTACTGCCACTACCCCACAAGTTATTTTTAGTAAAAATTACTTTTCTTCATAATTTATGTGAGATTTCCCATCACACATTTACTCATGTCTAACAATATGAACTGAAAATTAATCCCTATATTATTTGTATCAGAACTTCAGAATAAATACCTGTACCACTTGTGTGAAGCAAAAGGATGATTTTAGAGGCTAAACAAAGGTTATTTATCTCTGATTGGTGATTACTGTAGATTTCTAAATATGCAGCCTTCCTGAGGTTTTCAGACAGCCCTAGAGAATCAAAATCCTTAATCCTATAGGAAGAAGTCCAGCTCTTTGGTCATACCCAGTTTCTTAGTATGTCCTAATATTTGATGACACTAAGGATATGTAGAAATGATGAGCTGCTGTCCAGATTTGCCCACTGCAGGAAACTGCTCAGCCTGGACCCTATGGCCATTCAGTGCTTTCATCACATTCACTTGATCAGGGATACATTATCACTCTTTTTTCCTTTCGTCTTCTTTTCCCCTTGTCTTGCCTATTCTATTATTTTAAATTTATTTTTAATTAATTTTAGTGGACAAAATTGTGTATATGTATCATGTACATCATGTTGTTTTGAAATAGGTAGATCTTGTGAAATGGTTAAATCAAGCTAATTAATGTATGTGTTACTTCACATACTATTTTTGTAGTAAAGCACTTAAAACTACTGTTAATAGTTTTGAAGAATGTACATTGATATTAACCATAGTCACCATGCTGTACAATAGATGTCTTGAACTTCTCCTACCTGAAATTCTATACTTTTTCCCCAGGACCCCTAACTCCTTCCCATAGCCTTTGATAATTACTATTCTACTCTTTGCTTCTATGAGTTCAACTTTTTTAGCTTCCACATGTAAATGAGATCATTCAGTATTTGTCTTTTTGGGCATGATTTATTTCACTTAATACAGTGTTAAGTGTTCATCTGTGTTGTCACAAGTGACAAGATTTCCTTTTCTCAAGGTTCAAACACATTTCATTGTATTTGTGCATCTATACAGATTTGAACGCACACTATATATACACATGTTTATATTTTGGCTATTGTGAAAAGTTCTACAATGAACATAGGAGTATAGACATCTCTTCAGCATTCTGATTTCATTTCCTTTTGCATATGCCCAGTAGTGGAATTGTTGGATCATATGGTTCTAATTTTAATTTTTTGAGGAACATCTTATACTGTTTTCCAAAATGGTGATACTAATTTCCATTCCCACTAACCATATGCAAATATTCACTTTTTTCCATAGCCTTGCCAGCACTTATCTTTTAGCTTTTTGAAAGCAGCTATTCTAATGAGTATAAAATAATGTCACATTGTGTGGTTTTAATTCATATTTTTGATAATCAGTGATTTTGAGCATTTTTTCTTTTTTTTTTTTTTTTTTTTTTTGGCACCAGGAATTGAACTCACAACCTCACACCTGCCAGGGCAGGCGCTTAGGTCACTGAGCCAACTTCCCGGCCCTAGTTTTTTGAGGCAGGGTCGCATTATGTAGCTCAGGCCGGTCTTGCACTGCATTTTTTCATTTATCTCTTGTTAATTTGTAAGTTTTCTTACAAGAAATGTCTATTCTAGTCCCTTGCCTTGGTTTTTTTTTTTTTTTTTTTTTTTTTTTTTTTTTTTTTTTTTTTTTTTTTTTTTTTTTTTTTTTTTTTTTTTTTTTTTTTTTTTTTTAATTTTGTTTTGTTTTGTTTTTTGTTTCGTTTTGTTGGGAGTTTTTATGGTACTGGGGATCGAACTTACGACCTTGTGCTTGCCAGGCAGGTGCTTGTGCCACTGAACTAAACCCTGGCCCTCCTTGCGCATTTTTAAATTAGGTTGTTTTCTTAACTAGTGTTTGAATTCTGTTCTTAGTTTTAAATCTTCATATTTTTATCATGTCCCACTCGCATCCAGAATGCCATCTATGTTCTTTCTATCACTGTGACCAAAATACCTAGGCAAATCACCTTTAGAAAGGAAAGATTAATTATGCCTCACAGTTTCAGAGCCTTCAGTCTATGATCAATGGGCTGCACTGTTTCTGAGTCGGCGGTGAAGCACAACATTGTGCAGCAGACATGGAATGGAGCAAAGCTGTTCATCTATGACGTCCTGGAAGCAGAGAATGAGGAAAAGGCTGGGGACAAAACACACCCTTCTAGGTTGCACCGCCATGACCTACTTCCTCCAGCTAGGCCCCATCTCTTATCCTGTTTCTGATTTTTCCACCATTGCCTAAAATATTGGATTTCTTCTTTCTCTTTGGTCTGTGTGGGAATGAAGTCAAAAGTTCTCATTCAAATTCATGGTACCTCCATCATTGTCCATTCTTTTATTAGCGTAAGTATTATCAAAAATTAAGCATTTTTTCCTAGAACTCTGTCTGTTCATTAGAATATAAAGAATTATTGGCACTCCTTCCCCACATTCCAGTATTTATTTTTAAAGTACTGTACATGTACAGGTCTTTATTTGATATACAGTCCCTAATAATAAGTATTGTTAGGGAAGAACCTTGCTCAACATGAAAATCATGGTACTTACAGAATAAGTGATATAGGTTAGCAACATTTAGCATTATTTGCAGAATTATTTCCGGTGCCTCCATCCTATATCTATAAATAATTCTTTTCACTTCTCAAATGACCCCAGTGCTCCTATTGAATCTTAACTTGTACTCAAAAACGTTTGCTGGATTTCAATTTTTCTTACTTTACTTTGCAGCTCATAGGTGACCACTGGCATTTGAATGTTTTGCTGAAATCAAATAAGGATACCCTGAATTTTTATATCTATGTCTGTAATCAAAATAGTAAATCATAGGTAGTCCACACTTTGTCATGCAGTTTCTGTAGATCCACACAATTACCAAAGCACTAGTTACTACTGGTTGGTTATGAACACATCAGAAGCTCTTTGCAGGTGTCTAGGGATCTCGTCATCTGCCCACATGTTTCATTCAGAATGTTCTGTGGTCTGAGATCAAATCCTTACTGAAGATCAGTAGATCAATTATTCCATTTTTCTGTCCAAGTCTTATCACTACAGTATGGGAAGAAATTCAGGGAACTAGAGTAAAATTTCTCGTCCATTCTACCCAGTACTTGGATGGTTAGTGTACGTGAATGACTCAGTAGTAGATGGGTCACCCTCAGCATTGATGGTGGGCAGGGCCTTCGGAGGACTTCCCAGTCAGCAGCAGCAGATGATGCTGGATTTTGTGTTTTCTGAGAAGTTATTTTCTTGCCACCAAGTCATGCAAGTTTGATTGCATCCCTTATTTGAACCTGTTCTTCTGTCCATCCTTTCACAGGTACCTTACTTTACAGTTAGTTGATAAAAGGTGACTTTTCTCCCACAAAATGAGAAAAGCTTCTGATACTCAGTTTTGCATTCTTGCCTGCCTTTACTACACTGTACATTGTATGTACTGGAGGTCCATCTGACATTCTCTCATTCTCTGTCTTTCATTTTTAGAATTTAGCTTCTCTGATTCTCACTTTAGCCTGGTGTGGTGGTGCACAAGAAGCTGAAGCAGGAGATCTGCCAAGAGTTCAGGACGAGCCTGGGCTACATAGTGAGACACTGTCTCAAAAAAGAGAGAGAGAGTGAGAACTCCGTTTTCTGTATTCTTTATTATTTAATTTGCCTTTTGTTTCCTGGTGCTTCTTTTTAGTTATATTAATTCCTTGTTACCCTTTCTGTGTAGATTGACATAGTTACCACACTCAGTTGGTTTATGTGAATAAAAAGCAACACAGACCCAGATACCTCAAAACTAATTTGTTTGACTTTAGGTTTTAAGATGATTTTGCACCAGATTTGCATTGCTGCTTGAGTTTTATTAAGCTCCACTGGGATCAGTTGACATTCCTTAAGCATGTACCAGCTGGCTGATGGGATGAGCAGGCATGCTGAGGAAGCTGAGCTAGGATGATACACACATGGATCATTGAAAATTGACTGTAGCTTGTTCCTGTGCCCAGAAAACTGTCTGCTTAATGACCTAGCTCTCCTAGTCTTCATTCTATGGAGCTCTGTGTTCTAATATAATTAATTCATTTTATAAAAACTAAGATATTTAAAGGAACCAAGTACAGAAATTAGTGTACCAAGAATTTATGTCTAAGTAATTTTTCAGTTGTTCAAGTTCTATATGTATTTAGTTCTTACATATTCTCCTGCCATTTACTTTCCCAGTATTTCAACAGTGGTTTACATATTTCATCATTTCATTAAAAATGATCTTGTTTTGAGCAGGTTGGTGTTTCATAATCTTTGATAATTTACGTTTGCATCCTCTGTGGTAATGTGCAATAGAAACTAGACTTAAAATGTCCTTTCTCAAGAATTTGTTAGTGAGAGTTCCAGAGGCAACAGTTGAGGCCACGGCAATGGGAAACTACTTGATTTTTCCTCCTTAATTTTGAAGATGGTGATATTTCAAGGTCAGAATATATTACAACAAATTGTTGTTCTCTATTTGGGAGAAAAGCCCTGCAGAGGGAGTTTATGCAGGAGAATTTGGGTGGAAAGTAGCAAATGCTCAATACTATTAGGACAAAATAGGAAGCAATCCTCCATTCCTCCTGCCCCTCCAGTTTAACCTCTCCCCCGCTTCTCTTTGAATAAATGCACAGGCAGTGGCAGCTCTGCTCGTACACCTTACGCACACATACATATTCCTTCTCCCCTCCCCTGGCCTTTTTTTTTTTTTTTTTTTGTGGCACCGGGGATCGAGCTCACAACCTCGCGCCTGCCTGACAGGCCCGTAAGCCACTGAGCCAAACTCCCGGCCCTTCCCCTGGCCTTTTAATGGTGAGAAGTTTTCTCTGGAATTTGCTGTACAAATATTTATAGAGGAGATTTAGGTACTGTAATAGGAAGGTCAGTGTTCAAAACAAGTATGGAAGGCTCGAGATACAGCTCAGCAGCACAGCGCCTGCTTGACATGGATAAGTTCAGATTCCAGTACCAAAAAAAAAAAAAAAAAAAAAATGGATGGAGTTTTGTTTGCTTTGTTCCTCCACCCTCCTTCCTCATCATTAGCAGTGTGACTTTCGGCAAAGTAGTTGTTGTCTCTGAATATCACTTTTTTCATCTGTAAAGTGGTAGTAAGAACTATGTTATCATCTTCAACATAGTAGAACTATATAAACTTAAAGCTCTATATCAACATTGTAAAAACAGCTACACAGACCTCACTAAACTTTCGTACATCACAACCATAAGACTAGAGCCCTGCGTATTTTGTCTGCTATGGTCTACAGCTGAGCCATGTTTACTAATGAGAAGACTTGCTAAAGCAAGTATCTGTACCTCCTTTTATGGTTTTTCCATCCAAGGTAAATTCATTTCACTTCAGGTTTTTTTTTTTTTTTCTCATGCGTATATATTCTTTTCTCTTTTGTTGTATTTATAAATCAAAAGACATCCTTAGTCATGTCAGGTAAAACTAATAACAGTGCTGGAGATTGTTTTAAGTGAAATCTAAACTAAGGAGGAATCAGAATTAAACTTCATAGCTCTTGAAAGACTCCAGAGCATGCCTTCAAGGTTTCTGCAAGATTCTTTCATATTATTTCCTGTAGATGTGCTTCATTTCAGCTATATTCTGACTCAAATGAGCTTTTATAGTCTGGACCAAGAAACCAGGCAAATACTTGAACATAGTCTTTATGAGAAAATACATTTGATTTCTTTGTAATTAATGCATATTTTGTTCATAATTGGGGAACTGTCTCATCAGGTTTCTTCCTGGTGACTTGTCATCAGAGTATAAAGGTGGGGCTAAATATGTTTGATGATCTGCTTTTGTTTAAAAACTGTTTCACTCATTTATGGGAAGAGGAGAGGTATGTTTGGAATATTTGTACTCTTTTATTTTTTTTTCTCTTATAAGGGTGACTAAAGATCTCTGTTACAGAGCTAGATAAAATAAACTTTTCATGAAGTACTGTATTAGACAAAATTGCCAGATCATATCAGTATTAACCAGTATTGTTGGAAAGCATTGGAAAGAGGAGGGTATATGTTATCAGATACATGTGTCTCTTTGTGATAGCTGATGCTAGGTTGTGAAATAGGATCTGATTGAGTCCAGGGTCCAGGAGGTAAGAATGTGCACATGTTGGTGAACAGTTCCTTTGTACTATGTGACATCTCCGGCCCTGCTTTCTTTTCATTGAACAAAGCCTTACTAAGTCACCAAGTTGCCCAGCCTGGGCTCAGACTTGCATTTCTCCTGCCTCAGCCTCCTAAGTGAAAAGGCATTTTTAAAAGATCTGTTAAGAGCTATTAACTTCTTTATTAGATGTTCATAAAAAGTATATCAGTTACACAAAAAGACGATTATTTGAAAATTAAGAGGGTGGTGAAACAGTTTGGAAGCATAAATTACAAATATAGAGGTAAATATAGGAGAAATGAATTTAAAAGTTGTAATTGTTTTTCTTTGGTGGGTGGGAAAGGATGAAATAGAGTATTTTATTGTTAAGTCTTTTACATATTTATCATTTTAAACTGTGTACTTGCTTCACTTTGATAAAACATATAAAACTAAACATTTTACTTGTTTATGATATAAAACAAAACGTTAGTATCATTTGAGAATTATGCAAATAGTATATAGTAGTACTATGATAGTGTAACTAAATGTTTTAATGTGGAACCTGTATGAATTGATCCAGTTTCAGTACATTGTAATTATATTTGTAGTTCTGTTTTTGAACTATATTTATTTCCAACATCTTGCCTCTATTTTTTAATCTTATTGTTTGTGTATCCTAATATTCAAGTCAGGAATGATCATCTTCCCATGTTGCTACCCATGCAGCACTTTACATGGTATCTTATCCACAGTCAAGTCTCAGATATCGTGACAAATACGTATTCTAGGTTTTTTTAAGCTCTTTTTAAAAATTATACAAATAATATGTGTTCTTTGTAGAAAAAAATAGAAAATTCAGAGACACAAGCAGAAAAAAATAAACATTGTCCCAAAACTCATCTTACTATCTTGATAACATCCCTCTTAATGTCTTCCACCAAATTATGCTATAAATAAATTTAGAATAGGATTATCCTATACACGTTTTATTAGTACCTTTGTTTGCTCCATATGTTATGAATGTCTTTATGTGCCAAGTATTCCTTTGTCTTAATTTGTAATGACTGCCTAGTCTTCCACTATATGGATATGCCAGATTTATTTAACCAGTCTTTTATTAGCAAATACTTAAGTTTTCTGTTTTCTTTAATTGTTAGTGAGTTCTTTAATGAGTGTCCTTGTACATATGGTTTTTGCATACTTACTTGAACATTTTCTTAGGATAAAGTACAGTTTTTAGGTAACAGGTACATAGTTGTTTTGTTTTGTTTTGTTTTGTTTCGTTTTGTTCTTTTGGTACCAGGGATCAAACTCACGACCTCACGCTTGCCAGGCAGGCGCTTACTCTGCTGAGCTAAACCCCTGGCCCAGTACATAGTATTCTTAAAGGACTTTATTGTGTTGCCTCCTCCAGTAATGTTCCCTCAGTCTCAGCCCTCCTAGTAGAGAAGAGTACCTGTTCCTCTCCTCCACTAACTGATAACCAGAAATATTTATTCAGTTAATTGGTATTTCTTTAAATAACAGTGAATTTGAACATTTTAAACCTAAGTATACACACACATATATGTATATTTGGCCATTCATGTCTTTTGGTTGTTTTTCAAATTAGTAAGAAAATTAATAGAATTCTTATATTAAGAGTATATAATTTAATTGTGTCATATTGCAAATACTTTTTCTAGTTTATCATTTCTTTTTCAGTATTTTCCCTTCATATAAAAACTTTCTTTTCCATTTTTACGTTAAAAAATACCAACTATTTAAGAAATATTTGCCATAGTGATCATGCTTCACAAGTCATTTCCTTTCCTAAGATTATATATGGTAGAATGAATAGATTTTCAGACTTTGGTGTGGTGACTGCTTCTCAAATTTCTTCCCTTTTCCCACCAGGAAAGCAATAGAAGAACTGCTAAAGGAGGCAAAACGTGGGAAAACTAGAGCAGAAACAATGGGACCTATGGGTTGGTAAGTTCTTGAATGATCATCCTTAAAACTTAAAAAATATTTAAGAAAAAAGTCTTGAGTGGAGATAGCATGTGAGTCTGTCATCCCTTTGGTTTACAAGTCCCCAAAACAAGAGAGATACCACTATGCACAAAGGCAATGTTAGATTAGTGTTCATCGTTCTAGAGTTTTCTGTTTTAACAGTAATTCTTAGTAATATAAAATTTATTTTTTAAAAATTAATTTGACCTATAAGTATTTTGCTTTTATACAATTAAGCCATGTAGAACTAAAGTTTGCCTTTGCAGTTTATATGCAAAATATAAACAAAGGGAGAATTTAACCCTAACAACTAATTGTACTCTTTTGTGCACAGCTTTGTCAGTAACATGTGCATTCAATAAATATACTGATTTTAGATCTTTTATCTACAGTTAAAATTTTACTATAATGGAATACCTGGCTATTAAAGAGAGTAAGTGTAGAAATGGCATATCCATAGAATCTCCTCTTCTGAACATAGCTCATTTTATATAGATTTGACTTTTAGAAGCGTGCATATGCATTAAATATAAAGCAAAATTAAACTAAAATAGAAGAAAAGGGAAGCCCCTATAAACCAGTGAATAGATGGCTTAGCTGTAGAAAAGAAAATTTAGTCAGAAATTGGACTATGTTTCTGGAAGACAAAAGAAAAAAGAAAAAAAATACAAAAAAATTGTTTTTAGTAATTAATTGTTAGCAGTAGTATTGGTATTACTATCCTGAAAATATTATATACAGGGACAGAATAAGTAAACAGTTATTTTCTACATGTAAGTACAAGACTTTCATTGTAATAGAGATACACATATAAAAATCACACAAATAGTTATACAAGTATAAAAACCTATAATCTTGTATTTGAATTGGAAATATTAATATGAATTTGTGCTAGATTATTTTCTTAGGGAGAAGCGTTCTTTAGCTCTGGATAACAAAATTTGTAAAAACACTAACCACCTGCCCAGTAGCAGCGAGCACCTCTGGTGCTCAGACTGTGTTGTTTAAATACCATTCTGGCTGAAAGGAGACTGATTGCAACTCTGCAGTGGTGCTGAGAGTTAGCTGAACTGCAACATTAGAGGTGACAGCCCCCACAACACCTCTCATTTCCTACACCAACTGCAGGTTCAGGAAATTCCCAAAACTACCTTCTGCTTCAGTAGTTCACTAAAAGAACTCACACAGTTCACTGAAATCTTTTATCATGGATTACAGATGAGGGATACAGGTTAAAATTAAGCAAGAGTGTGGGTTCCAGATGTGAAGCCCTTGCTGTCCTCTCCCCTGTGACTTCAGGACATGCAGCCCTCCCAGTATCAATTTGTGGTGTGTGAAATGTTGCCAACCAAGGAAGTTCACTCCAGCCTCAGTATTCAAAGTTTTTATTGAGGCTCCATTATGTGGCTATGGTTGATTGATTGATTACATGGTTGATCTCAGTTTCTAGGTTGGCTAATCCCTGTGCTCCAGAACTCTCATCCTGAATCGCATGGTTCTTTCCGGCATGGCCAGCCCTCTTGTAAGACTCTTCTGTGTAGCAGGCTCCACCCTAAACAAGGCCGTTTCTGTCAAGTGTGACAGTTTACCTTCCAGAAGCTGAGGGCAAAGGCCAGCCTTCCTTTTAGGCAAGATCAAATTCTTTACTACATAGGCAATGAATGTGTTAGGGGAGCTAGAAAATCTTGTCACACCAGCAAACAAGGAACCTGATTAATGTCATTGGGTTGGAAAATCTTAGGAGTCAACTTGAAAGGCTTTTTTTTTTTTTTTTTTTTTTTTTTTGTGGCACCAGGGATCAAACTCACAACCTCACGCCTGCCACACAGGCGCTTAAGCCACTGAGCCAAACTCCTGGCCCTAGTTTTTTGAGGCAGGGTCACACTATGTAGCTCAGGTTGGCCTTGCGCTCGTTTTCTAGCTCACGCCAACCTCAAACTCACAACGCTCCACACCTACCTCAGCCTCCTGAGTGCTGGGATTAAAGGCGTGCGCCACCACGCCTGGCTTTGAAAGGCTTTCTAATAGTCGAGAGTTCAGGTAATTTGATTTTGTGTGTGTGTGTGTAATAGTTAATGCACCTAAAATGTGTTACAATCCTTAAGGTCATAATGCTAATTACATTCTCCCTTCCGGAGGGTGCTAGGGAACCAAATCATTAAATGGTAAATGGAGAGGAAGCAGCAAGCATTTATATTATTTTCTGTAACAGTTATACCTGAAAGTTTCCAAATAATTGGCAAAAGAAAACTTTTCTCTTGTAGAACTGGGAATTGAACCCAAGGCCTCACGTATTAGGCAAGTGTTTTACCACTGATATGCACATCCATCCCTTTTCAGAAATGTTTTATTTTGCAGCAGTGTCTCAATAAGTTGTCTAGAGGAGTCTACAACTTGTGACCTCCTTTCCTTTGCCTCTGGAGTAGCTAAGATTATAGACGTGTGCCACCATACCCTGCTAAGAAAACTTCTTTACGAGCCGGGCGTGGTGGCACACGCCTTTAATCCCAGCACTTGGGAGGCTGAGGTAGGTGGAGCATTGTGAGTTCGAGGCCGGCTTGGGCTACAACGTGAGCACAAGGCTGACCTGAGCTACATAGTGCAACTCTGCCTCAAAAAAAACTAGGGCTGGGAGTTTGGCTCAGTGGCTTAAGTGCTTGTCTGGCAGGCCTGAGGCTGTGAGTTCAATTCCTGGTGCTGCAAAAAAAAAAAAAAAAAAAAGAGAAAACTTCTTTACAGAAAAATTGAAACTAATAAATGCAGGATTATAGAATAAGATTATCACCACTTGAATTGTTAACTCAATAATAAGACAATTTAAAAATGAATAAAAAAGTTGAACAGATACTTCCCCAAAGAGGACCTGGAATTGCCAATAAACATGAGATGTTCAAGTCATAACTGTAGTTATCAGGAAAATGCTGATTAAAACCACGGGTAGTTACTACTACCCACACACTGTATAGTGAAAATAAAAAGACTGACAATATCAATTACGATGAGAATGTGGAGCAACTAGAATTCACAAACAGTCTCAGTGGAAATGTAAAACCAGACATCTACTTTAAAAAAGAGTTGGCAGTTTTTTTTATAAACATATATTCACCATACAGATTCTTCCTTCTGAAGAGAATTGAAACCTTAAATCTACGCAAAAATTTGTACAATAATGTTCATTGAAGCTTTAACCATAAATGCAGTACTACTCGGCAAAAAATGCAAACAGAGCTGCTGAGATATGCTACCATGGCTGAATCTCAAAAGCTTAGTGAAAGAAACCAGACACAAAACATTGAACAATGTATAATACATGCAGACGACATTCTTAAAAAGTCAGAAGTGTTAGGGCAGATAGTTGGTTGTCAAGAGCTAGGGGTAGAAGAAAGAAATTTACTGCTAAGTGTTCTGTATCTTGATTGTGGTGATAGTTACATGACTTCTTACCTTTGTAAGAAATTGTCTATTTGAAAGAAGAAATTTTTTTATAAAAATTATACTATAGGAAAACAGATTTTAAAAAATAGGGGCTAGGGATGTAGCTCAGTGGTAAAGTGTTTGCCTAGCATGCCCAAGGATTGGAGATTGGATTCCCGTCATAAGAGGGTTGGGGGTGTCATCACTTAAAAGCCCTAATGATAGATTGGATCAAGGCAAAGCTCATCAGTGGCTGCTAAATCTATCAGGTGAGAAGTGATGAGGGACTTTCTGATGAATGGATCAGGCTGACCATATCTGACTACACTCATCTGTCTACACCACAGAAAAATGTCATAAAAAGTGCAAACCAACCACCCATAGGACATCCTTGTCAGAACATTTAACCTAAATTTGATCAAGTCTCAGGTTAGAACGACTGCAGAGAGCAAGGAACATGTTAAATGACACCACAGACTGTGATCACAAAGCTCAAAATGTAGGAAATTCTGCAGAAGCTTCTTTAACAAACAGACAAAATGGAGAAGGATTCTATGAATTAATACATTTTAAATACATCAAATAAAGTGTATATTTTATTTAGATCTTCATCTAAAATAATAAAAAGACATGAAATAAGTTGGAATATTTGATGATGTTAAGGGATTAAGTTTTTTAGACATCATAGTAGTATTGTTGTTATTTTTTAAACTATTGTCTTTTAGAAATTCTGGGTCGGGGGTTTAGCTCAGTGGAACAAGCCACCTGCTTGCCAAGTGCAAGGTTGTGAGTTCGATCCCCAGTACCAAAAAAAAAAAAAAAAAAGGAATTCTACTCACAGTTTAAATTATATAACACAGCAAAATAATCCAGTGCAAGTGAATCAATCCATGTGAAACATACATAATTATCTTAGATTCAGTGAAATACCTAACTTCTGAGAGGAGAGTGTTGTGAAAATGAAATGCATATGAAAACACCTGGCATGTAGTAGTTAGCAAATATGAGTTAAATTTATGCTTCCCAGCCCTTCTCTGTCCTTTACAGAAATACCAGGAAGGTATCTCTACTAATATGACTCTTTTTGTTTTTTTTTTTTAAATGTGTGCCTCCACATCTAGCTATGCTGCAGTTCTGGTGTAAGCAGGACTTCCATCATATCGACAGTAGTCATTAACCCAGTGTAATACTTTTGCAAATCAATGTAGAGCTAAATCATGAACTCAGGTTATTTGACAGTGAATAAGAAAATATCAGTCATGGTTCTTGCTGGCAAAGAACATTCAAGAAGATCACTTTTTCTAGGCAGTTCTTCAGATGAAAGTCATTTGTTCTGACAACCTTAGATGTCCTTCCTTAATACCATAGCAAAACTTTGCAGTTAACTTCAACTATCAATAATTTCTTCATATTCTTTTTAGTAATACAAACTTTGCAGATTTTTTTGCAATAAAACCCCTTGGTCTGACTTGCACTTTGGGTCCTGTACTCATGCATCATCACTGGTCATCTGGAAAGTATTTGTTCACTGAATCACAGAGCTCTCCCAGGTATTGATTGACACTTGCCATTATATTTCAAAAATCACATATATAAATGTATTGGGTGATACTATGTACTCCCAAGTCCTCATATACTTTTGATGGGACTGAGTCTGGCGCTTGTGATTGGTTTGTTGTCTAGGGCTGGGATTGGTGATGTGAGTGCTGCACGCACCCAGGGGTGGAGCTGAGACAGAGTGTAAAGGAGGTGGGTCTTTTCCCCCCTACCCCAGCTCTCTGTCTCTGGCCAGCATGCCTTGTGGTTGCCTCGGCTATGAATGGCTGCCCCGCCATGCCACACTGCCTTGGAGCCAGCTGAGTATGGACTGAAACTCCCGAGAAACTGTAACAAATAAACCTTTACTTCCCTAATTTTGGGCATCAGGTATTTTGTCTCGGCAATGAGTGAAAAGTAACTAAGACAATAAATATTACCATATAGCACAAAATAAACATTTGAAGTCACTCACTCACTTGTATGCTCAATAACCAGTTAGAAAACATAGTGGTAAAAGAGGAGTTTGTATGGATACATTTACATATTTGTGCAATACATGTAATGTACCCATGTATAACACACAAATGTAGAGATTTTGACTGAACAACTTGAAAACTAATTGTACACATCTCGATACTTTAGCATAGAGATCCTGAAGATATTCTCTTATATAATCCGATTGTCATTACCATATCTAAAAAAATTCACATTAATTTCATATCATCATCTAATACCCAAAATGTCTTTTATAGATGGCTGCTATTTTCTTTCTTTTGAATGTAGATTCAGGGTATAATAAAAAATGTACTACATTCTAGATTTGCCTGGTTGTTTTCCTAGTTAGATTCAGGGTAAACATTTTTGGCAAGAGTATTATATAGGTGATATTTTTATAGACCTTAATTTAATAACATCAGTACAGGAGGACTTAATGTCAAGTTGCTCTGATCAAAAGTAATGACCACAAGTTCTCTCCATTACAAAGGGGTATTTTGTTTGGCTAAGGTACTTGGGAAAGGGAAGGAAATGAGATGAGAGAGAGTGTTGTATACTTAGGTATTGTCTTAGTTACTTTTCGCTTGTTGCCGAGACACAATACCTGATGCCCAAAAGGAGGGAAGGAAAGGTTTATTTCTTACAGTTTCTCGGGAGTTTCAGTCCATACTTAGTTGGCTCCAGGCAGCGTGGCATGGCGGGGCTGCCGTCCATGGCTGCCGCAAGCAGCAAGGCACACTGGTGAGAGAGAGAGGACGCGCACCAGAGAGAGTGGAAACGCGGAAGCGTGCAAGAGGAAGACACGCCTCATTTACACTGTGAGTCAGTTCCACCCCTAGGCAGGTGCAGCACTCACATTGCCAATCCATGTGCCAGACTCAGCCCCATCAAAAGTATATGAGGACTTGGGGGTGCATACCATACCACCCAATACAGGTATAATAAGATTCTATGAATTCATAGTAATTAAGTTAGTATGATATTGTAAGATTAAACAAATTAATGGGAAAGAATAGAGAGTAGAGACTGGCATATGCATAGGAGTATTCATATTGGTGGAGAAAAGATGTTCAGTAAGTAGTAGTGATTCAATTGATTATCCATCTGTGTTACTAAAAATTAGTTTTAGAAATACTGAAAAGCTAAACATAGAAAACAAACTGAATTTTTTAGAAAAATGTAAGGTAATATTTTGGCCAGGACAGAGCAGGGACCTCCTTAGCCAGCCATAAAGCCTAGAAGCTATGAATGGAAAAATGGACGATTTGACTATCATAGTAATGTCTGT
This sequence comes from Dasyprocta punctata, assembly GCA_004363535.1. Classification (NCBI taxonomy): domain Eukaryota; kingdom Metazoa; phylum Chordata; class Mammalia; order Rodentia; family Dasyproctidae; genus Dasyprocta; species Dasyprocta punctata. Next base: position 77,827 of record RJWM01002608.1, on the reverse strand, counting down.
GTAGAAAAAGATGCCATACAAAAAGTTAAATTGTTAAAAAAAGAAAAAAAGTGATAGGCTAGTTGAAATTATTAGCCACAATAATCAACAAAGGACTAATAATACACTTAATGAATATATCCCTAGAAATCTATTTATAAAAAGGAAAACACATATGTAAATATATATGTAATGTACACACATATACATTGTATAAATATATACATTTTGACATTTTCAAAACAGAAACTGCAAAGTAGACACATAAGTATCTAATTAAGCACTTAGCTGCACTGGGCACTATTTTAGCACTCCGATACATTTGTAAATGGAATGGCAAAGATTTCCTGTTCTCCTAGAGTTTATAGTCTAATGAAGATGGCAGTGTATGCATAGGTTTCTGTATTTCTCTTAAATAGCAGGATACCATTTTTTCTCACCTATTAGGTTGGCAGACATTTAAAAAAGGAGTAATCCAGTATGGGTGAGGCTGGGTGGGAGGGGTGCTTTGTGGCACCACAGGCAGTGGTGTGGTCTGCTCTGCAAGCAGTGCCCCAAGTTCATCCCCTGCAGCGTGCGCATACACATGCACACACCATTCACCCAGCTGTGTATCACAGTTATTGTTTTTGCTAACAAAAAAATTAGAAACAAGGAAGCCAGAGTAGGTGGATTGCAAGTTCAAGGCCAGCCTGGGCAACATAGCAAGACCTTGTCTCAAAATAGAGTTTAAAAAGCCCAGTGTGTAGCTCAGCAGTAGAACACTTGTATAGCATGCGCACGATGCTGGGTTCAATCCCCAGTGCCACAAACAAGGAAAATTAGAAACAGTTCAAATGTCCATAGACAGAGAAATGGTTAAATAAATGGTGATGTTCTGTTGTCAAATACAATACTTTGCAGCCACTGAAAAGAATTGATTAGCACTATGTAAATTCTTGTTGGAAAAACCGAGTTGGAAGTCAGTATGCAGTGTCCCCTTTTGTCAGGTTGGGGGAGGGTGTGGCGCCTCGTGGATGCATCAAGGACTGAGAGAAGACCGCCTGCCTGCTGCAGTCTCCAGACAGAATGGGAGAACCGGAAGGAGGAAGCGTTTCCCTGCAACCCTCTACTACTGGATACTTTATCATAGCATACAAGTATATATTCTCACTACATCCTTTTGAAAAATTCTTTTAGTATATATTTGCTACACATAACTAATTCATTGTGTGGCATTGGTACATACACATATTACACCTTGTTTCTTTTTAGTTTCCCTCCTCTCCCTTCTCTGTCCATCCCTTCCCATGTCCACGAAGTCTGTCTTCCTGTTTCTTCTCATAGTTCTTTTATCTTGTTCTTTAAAAATTTAAATTCTGGATTTTTCATATAAGAGAAACCATGTCATATTTAAATGGAGGTTTTTAAATGAGAATAAGAATTTGGAGAGGCTTTTCAAAATACAGATTTCCCTCTCTACTTCACCTTAGGAAAATTTGGTGAGATCTAAAATGAGTCCTATATTTTTTTAAAGCTCCCCACATCTTGTCAACCAAGATCTAAATACCTCCCTAAATAACTGGGAAAATCAACCACAAGGAAAACTATTGCATTAAAAATAAAAATTGTCTCTCTTTTTAGCTTGTTGAGGGTAGGGTTGTTTGTTTATTTTTACTTTTCCTCACTTGGTATAGAAGCAGGAATCTCTGGGTACTTGATAACTGCAGCGACACCTGACTTTTTCCTAGTCAGCCTTTGGTGCAATACACCCCAGCAGATGGGACTGTGAAAGGGTGTCTGAACCAGGACCCTCCCAACTTGCCTCTGTTCACTGGTGCTGGGGCGCAGGGCATCTACCTACATCCTGCCCTCGTTGAGGGGACACTTGCTTTCCGTCTATTAGAGAAAGACAGAGACAGTGTTTCCAACTTTATGTGAACGTTTAGAATCACTTGGATAACTTCAAGAACTACTCATGTCTGTGTCCCACCATCAGTGATTATGGCATGTGCCTGGGCTTTAGAGTTCTAAAAAGATACTCAAGTGATTCAAAAATGCACACATACATTTGAAAAACACTTTACTATTCCTGATTGCTTTAAAAGAATTCTACATTCTACAGAATCCAGAATGATCTCGGCTAGAACAGCAGTGCCTCTGCCCTGAGGCAGCCTGGCTGGGTAGGCGTCCTGCCCCCAGAGCCCCCAGAACCCTGCCCTTGGCATGGACTTCCAAGGATAGATCTAAAGGAGTAGATGGTCTTGGTCACTGGTGGGCCATGGTTTGTTTTTCTAAGCATCTGGAACACCTGTATTATTGCTTTGTAATTTAAAATAGAACTTTCATTTTGGATGTTCTGTAAGGAAGGTGTTAGTAAGAATGCTGAGCAGGTGCCAGGCGGAGGTTGCTGAGCTAATGAAAATGAAAGTAGGATGCCATTTTTATTTTATAAAGAAAGAGACCGTTGGGGGTTGTATACTTCTTGGATGTATTTCAGCAAAAGGATCTCTTGTTGAGCCTTGGGAAAGTGAAATATTGGCCCATTTGACTTCCTTTTAGTCAATGTAATGGAATTTATAAATTTCAGAAATTTGTCCAGCATCATCATCTGCAAAGCCAATTTTGTTCAAATTTACTTCACCTTATCTACAGCTCAGTATAGCTTTTGAGTTTAGTGCCACTTTAGCCTTATACTTAGAAATCCTTATAGTTTAGTAACAAAAATCCCAGGGGTTCAATTGAGATCAAATAGGTCTTTAGTTTTCTTAACCAAGTTTTTGTTTGTTTGTTTGTTTGTTTTTTTAAGAAAAGTGACATTTTTAGATGCTTTTATGTTTGGATTTAGGATCAATTTGAGGATAGGGAGGAAATCACCTGTGTTACTCTTTCACTTTACACCACTGACTTTTTTGTTCTTTTTCTGTGCTGGGAATCAACCCACACAGACGTTTTTGCCCAATTTTAACCTGTATCCCTCATCTGTAACCATCTTTATCCACAAGGATAATAGATTTTAGTGACTTGTGTGACTTCCCAAGGCTCCAGCTGGCTATCTGTTGATGAGACCACAGCTTTACTTTCCTGTCTATAGCTTTGCACTCCTTTGCCCCACCATCTCTCTTCTGTGGGTTGTCTGAAATGCCAGTGATTACTGCCTCTGCTTCCTACATTCCTCTCATATCCAGTTATGAACTGATTCAGAGAGCCATGAATGTGTTATTGTTGGGTCACATATCTATGTAAATGACCTGTGTTGCTAAGGGAGCTGGAGGCCAAGGTGTGTAGCTTGCAGTCTGTCCCAGCAAGCTGCTGTTCCCACATCTGCTTCTGTGTTTCACCTTCCCTGACTTTCTTCATCTCTATTCCTCATAAGGATCAGGGATAAATAGACTTATAGCCTGCTATTTATCTTTGCTACAATGCCTTACTTATGAAAGATCCTCAGATTTTTAGAAATATATTTATATACACATATACTCACACATGTGCATGTCAAGTATTTTGTTTTTAGAATTATAATTAAGGGTTAACAGTTTAGTAATGGGGCAGGGTGTGGTGGCGCATGCCTGTAATCCCAGCACTCAGGAGGCTGAGGTAGGAGGATCGTTGCAAGTTCGAAACCAGCCTGGGCTACAAAGTGAGTTCAAGGCCAGCCTGAACTGCATAGTGAGACCCTGTCTCAAAAAATGGGGTCAAGGATTTAGCTCAGTGGTGTAAGTGCCTGCCTGACAGGCGCGAGGTTGTGAGTTTGATCCCCGGTACCAAAAAAAATAAGAACAGTTTAGTAACAGGGATTATACCGCTGGAAAAGCATTTCTCAGGTGGCCACCCATGGAAACACTTGATGGACAAGTTGTAAACTGTGGTAGCATAGGTGATTCTTGTAGCTCTGGAGATTAAATACCAAAATTAAAAAACAAAATGAGTTGTGGTCAGCCCTAGTGTTACAGGCAACTGAGTTAGACAGAAATATTATAGGCAGTCAGACAGGGCTAGGCCCTTAAAGGAACCGGTGCAGAGGACCAGATATCTTGTGACCTTGGAAGAGATACACACCTCTTGCTGTGGGCCAGATCTCAAGACAAAAGGCAAAACAAATGCAACCACACCCTAAGTATAAGCATTAGGAATTAGGGATGGATCATCTTGAAAAGCCAGAAATTACCATCCCAATCCCCTAATCCGTAAGAATGCTTGCTTACGACTATGTGACTCACTTCCCCATTTGTCCTTGATTTGGTCAGTCTTACCTAAACAATTAATCTTATTGGTTGTGGTTGACCACAGTTCTGTCCCACCTCAAGCCCATCTGCCTTGTGAGTTTGCAGTTTTCCCCATCATGGTTTTACTCTATGAAAGTTACTAGAAAAGACAGAGTCTTTGGCAGCCTATTCAGGACCCCTTCTGTCTCTCTCTCTGACAGAAGCTTTCTTTCTCTCAATAAATATCTTCTGCTCTTACCCTCCATTGTTCCTAAAATTCATTCTTCGATTTTAGAGAACACGAACTCATGCCAGACATGTAGTAGGTTGGAAGTTTCATTCCCCCATACCATTTGGAGGTCTGAGATAATTTTTTCCTAGATCATATCCTATATCTTCCACCAAGATCATATCCTATATCAATAGGATCGAGATAAAGGATATTACTTTTGTTTCATGGAGTTCTGGGACTTTGGTTATACTTCTGCCTCAGACTTTTCAAAGGTATTATTTCAGACTTACATCCACAATAGTGCAGAGAATTGCAGAATGGAAGGTGAAATGCTGCTTTCTGCGCTTAATCTGTTGGAAGATAGAATAGGTAAAGCTCTGGAAGGCATAGAGGTAGGCAGACACTTTATTAACAAAACTCCAGTTGCACAGGAAATACTACAAAGAATCAACAGTTGGAATCCCATCAAATTGAATAGTTTTTTTGCATAGCAAAAGAAGCCAGCATGAAGAGACAGCCCACGGAATGGGGAAAAAATGTTTACCAGCCACTCCTCAAAGGACTAACATCTAGAATATATTAAAAAAAAAAAAAAATCAAACCCCCCAAATTTAAAGACCCAATCCAAAAAATGGGGATCTGAAATGAAGAGGCATTTATCAGATGAAGAAGTACAAACTGAAAATAAATACATTAAAAATGTACAACATCCCTGGTCATTCAAGAAATGCAAATTAAAACAACAGTGAAGTCGGTGTGGTGGCACACATCTATAATCCCAGCACTTGGAAGGCTGAGGCAGGAGGATCATTGCAAGTTTGAGACCAGCCTGGGTTACAGAAGTGAGCTCAAGGCCAGGCTGAACTGCATAGTGAGACCCTGTCTCAAAAATACAAAACAAAACAAAAAACACTTAGATTCTATCTCACTGCAGGAAGAATGGCTATCAATAAATCAACCAATAAAAAATGTTGGCAGAGCTATGGGGAAAAGGGAACCTTTCTCCATTGTTGGTAGGAGTATACAACCGCTATGGAAATCAGTATGGAGATTCCTCAAAAAACTAAAACTAGAGCCGAGCGTGGTGGCGCACGCCTTTAATCCCAGCACTTGGGAGACTGAAGTAGGAAGAGCGTTGTGAGCTTGAGGCTGGCTTGGGCTACAACACAAGCGCAGGGCGGGCCTGAGTTACACAGTGCAACCCTGCCTCAAAAAACCAGGGCTGGGAGTTCGGCTCAGTGACTTAAGCACCTGTCTGACAGGCGCGAGGTTGTGAGTTCAATCCCCGGTGCCGCAAAAAAGCAAAACAAAAAATAATAAAATAAAATAAAACTAGAGGTTACATTTGACCTAGGTATCTTTCCAAAAGAGTTAAAAGCATCATACTACAGTGATGATATGAATGCCCACGTTTATAGCAGCACAATTTATAAAATAGCTATATTTTGGAAGCAACCCAAACCCATCAACAGATGAATGAATAAAAATATGGTGTTTATATACAATGGAGTACTAGTCTGCCATAAAAAGGTAAGTGAATCATTTGTAGGTAAATGAATGTGCCTCAAGACCATAATATTAAGTGAACTAAATCAGACACACAAGTTTAAGTATCACATTTCTCATGTGTGAGAAACCCAAAAGGTAAATAAGAAGCAAAGGATAGATGCTGGGAAGTGGGAAGAACATGTTCAAGTAGGAAGGGGAACAAGGGAGGGGGGAGAGAAGGTAGGAAAAGGGATTTAGAAAGAGAAAATGAAAGGAAAAAAATGGAAGCAGTTTTTATAAATGAAGAGGGGAAGAGGGGCTGAAGGGAGAGGAGATGAATGGGGGAAACAGAAGACATGTACAGGTACAATTTCCCTGTGATGAATGTGATCATTCTGTATGGCAGGTATGTACTAATAAAAAAAATCCCATGTTTTCTGGTCTGGAAGTGGATTTGGCCACAGAATGAGGGAATGAATTGAAGTGCACTGCATGGAACCGTTGCTTTCATAACCCCAAGGCATCTGCCTCCCTCCCATAAAAACTACTTTTGTGAATCATAATTCCCCAATGCCTGTTATACTGCACACCCTAAAGTCAAGTTTGTTGAAGGGTGCCCTGCCCTGGTCTGTCTGTCTGTGACTGTCTCGTGCTCTGCAGTGGCCTCAGCTCCAGGTACAGCAGCCTTCCACCTGCAGCCCCTTCCCTGACCCTCTGCTTACCTGCGGTGACTCTGTCCCCAGCAGGCTGCAAAGGTGGACTCCGTCTGTGAAGTGGGAGGTGCTGCCGAGACTGAAGGACTAACCCTGTGGTGGACTGCACAGGCGAATGCTCCATGGTGCACATTACCCGACCTTGAAACCCTGCTGGCTGGTGATCGTATGTCACACTGTTTGAGTGCTTCTAGTCATAAAACTGTTGTAGAAGCTAAGAGTGACAGGTCTGCATGTGCAGAAAGCTATGTACCACCTCTCTTCTTCATCAGGAGACAAAGTTACTACAATCAGAAAAACCCCATGACATTTTATCATCGCCTTGCTGTGTTTTAGGTTTGTTTACAAGTTACTATTTTCTTTTCAAGTCAAGTATGATTAACTGCAGGGAGTATCTTATCTTTGTAAAATGTACAATGTGCTTACTCAAGAAAAAAATGAGAAGTTTATAATTTTAGCCCCGTTCAATCTTAGTCTAAGGGCTGATTCTCTAGAATCTGCTTCTTCTGTGGCTTGTGGATCCCTGCACCACGGCTTCTGTGAAGACACATCTGAAAGTTAAGAAAATCGTTTACTGTTAGCCAGGTGCAGCGGCCTGCACCCATAGTCCCAGCTACTCAGAAGCCTCAGGCCGTACGATCCCTTGAGCCCACAAGTTCCAGGCAAGCCTGGGAAACATAGTAAAACCTTATCGCCAAAAGTAAAAATAATTTTTTTAAAATAAAGTTTAACATAGAATGCCTGATATTACCTCTGGCAGTGTGTCATGGATATCTTGTACAGCAGTTTTAACCACTTTCATATTTAGGGCTTTGTATCCATTTATACCATTAGCACGCTATTTCTGGCTCTTCCCATATGAGCTTGTATAACCTTCTAGAACTGAAAATAAAAGTAATTAGCTAGGGTGAGACAGTTGACTTGGCCAGGGTGAGGTACAGACAGGAAGCTACCCTGTGGCCTCCTGAGCATCTCACCCAGTGCACCTTTTGGGTCACAGACAGTGACAGACCTGGGACAAACACAGTAGACAGCGGTAGCCAATGCTTTCCCTGCAAAACTCGGGCTTTTGACTCCAAAGCTGGTATGGGAAAAGGCTGAATGGTTGTGGTTGAGTGTCTTGCCAGTTTTCTGTGTCACTTTTAAATACAGGGTGAAAATGACAGTAAGAATGAGTTGAGAAACTAAGAGACAGATAAGGGAATGAGAGTCCTGTTCCAAAGGGTTAATGTACAAACCATGAACAGAGATTTAAAACTGGGAAGGACTCTAGAGACCAGTGCCTGTTTCGGCCTTTTGTTTTAATTCTGAGAACAAGAGTCTTAGAGTTTTGCAGAACATTTGGAAATGCAAATCATAAGCTGAGGGATGGTATTTAGTAGCCTACTGGACTTGGTATCAGTGGAGAAAACTTGCAGTGTGGGAGCCTTACCATTTTAGGTACCAAAACTGTTTCAGTTTTAACCAGTTTTTTGAAAATGTGTATGAAATAGTCTCACTAACCTTTAATGATGGCTTACTATTTTTTCTTAATCTTCTTAAATTGAGAAATATCAGCTATTCTGTGGGGCTGATCAACTTACTATCACAGTTGGTTTGAGATTTGGCTTGATATTTTGAGTTGCTATCTTGGAAAAATCCGTGATCTATTCACATATGTGTGTGCTAGCTTTGCTCTTTTTCATGAGCAAGTGACATAATAATATTATAGGTGAGCCGGGCGTGGTGGCGCACGCCTTTAATCCCAGCACTTGGGAGGCTGAGGTAGGCGGAGCGTTGTGGGTTCGAGGCCGGCTTGGGCTACAACGCGAGCCCAAGGCCGGCCTGAGCTACATAGTGCGACCCTGCCTCGAAAAACCAGGGCCGGGAGTTTGGCTCAGTGCCTCAAGCGCCTGCCCTGGCAGGTGCGAGGTTGTGAGTTCAATCCCCGGTGCCGCAAAAAAAAAAAAAATAATAATAATAATAATATTATAGGTCCACAACCCCTCGTTTCAAGGTAAACTTCTGAGTTTAGGTGTTTTCACATTGTAGAAAGGTGGATCGCATACAGTGTCTGGCCTCAAGCACTCGTTCAGCATAGTATTTCCTCAGTAAAAGATCTGAATGTTTACACTAAATGAAATAAAAGCTGTATAAAAAGCCCAATGTGAGGTCAGTTAAAGTTTTACTGCAGCACAAACTTGGGAGTCAAGAAGATTTTGGTTTACATAGGCTTTTCAATTTTGGAATTGGAGGTAAGTTATGGACTTAAAGAAACATTTAATAAAGATTTGGTCTGTGCCAAGTCCAAGCTAAATGCTGTATGTATCATGTCATTAAATCCTCACAATAAGGTATATTTCTGTTATTCCCATTTTGCAAGTGGAGAAAACTCCTGCAGAAAGGACATAACTTAGCCACGGTCACACCATTGATTAAATGGTAAGGCTCAGCAGTGCGCCAAAGTTCCAACAGAATAATTGTGAGTCAGGCATCATTTTGAGCATTTTATGTGTTCTTATTTAATTTATGTGCAACCCTTTAAGGAAGTCACTATTATTTATCCCCCTTTAGCAGCTAAGAGACAACTCGGAGAACAGAGAGCATGCCCAGTGTGATTCTGGAGCGTGTGTGCTCAGCCAGCACGCCATGCAGTGTGAAGGCTTACCCGCAGTATAACAGCTGGCTGTGAGATTCAGCAAAATAAATTCCTATGTTGACAACCAGAGCAGCCCTCTGAATTGTTGTCCTTAGACATTGGCATTAATATTGCTTTTCTTATTCGTGGATCTCTTTAGGGCAGATTTTAACATGTTTTTTCCATGAAATCATTTGCTATATGTACCTTCACATCTGCTTGCCACCACTCTACCTCATTGTCCTGCCTTAGTTACTAGTAGAGTATGATTGAGCAAGGGTCATCATTCCTGAAATGGGTTCTGACGTGTTGGGAAGAGCTGTGACCCCCCCCAGCCCCACTCTGCTCTACTAAACCAAGGTCTCTCTAAGTCATCGTTGGCTTTTCATTTTGAATAGAATCCCAGGCACAGCCAACATTAAAACAGCATCTTTGAAGGGGACTCTCAGTCTGTGTTGTTGGAAACAAATTAGTACAACCATTATGGAAAATAGTGTGGAGATTCCTCACAAAACTAAAACTAAGTCAGGATAATGGCACACACCTATAATCTCAACATCTTGGGAAGCCAAGGGAGGAGGACAACAAGTTTAAGCCCAGCCTGGGCAACTTAGTGACTTAGTGAGACTCTGACTTAAAATAAAAAATGTTGAAAGGGCAGGGGGAGTAAAACCAAACTAGAACTATACCACACAATCCAGCAGTCCCACTACTGAGTGTGTGTCTAAAGGAAAAGAAGTCATTATCCCAAAGAAATATCTGTATTCCTGTATTAATTGTAGCTCTGTTCACTATGGCCAAGATACGGAATCAACAAAGTATCCAACAGAGAAATGGACAAAGAAAACCTGGTGTTCCTGCATATATACACAAGGAATACCATTCTATAAAAGAAAAAAAGTGAAGTTCTGTCATTTGCAGCAGCATGAAAGAGCCTGGAGGACATTATACTAAACGAAATAAACGTGGAAGCTAAAAAAGTTGATCTCACAGAAGGAGGGAGTAGAATAGTGGGTACCAGAGACTGGGAAGGTTAGGCAGCTGGGGACAGTGGGTGATAGAAATTGGTCAGTGGGTGCAAAAACGTAGATGGGAGTGAGGTTCTATACAGTTGATTTGCTACAGTTAATAATTTATTGTATATTTCAAAATAGCCAGAAGAGAGCCTTTTGAACAATCCCCAACATAAAGAAATAATAAAGATTTGAGGTGATAGATGTGCTCATTACCCTGGTTTGATCGTTACATATTGTATCTGTGTATGAAAATGTAACACTAGGTCCCATCAATATGTACAGCTACCACGTCAAGAAATTCTTAAATCAAATCTCTGACATTAAAAGAAGATGTAAATGCCACTTGTCTTGGAATCATTCTAGAAAACTACCGCACTCTCTGCAGTGTTGTTTTGGTCAGCATGTTGGGGTGGAGGGTTACGTTGTATGGCAGAAGGTGGGAGAGGTCTCCTTGCATTCCCTGCTCTTAGAGTGAGCCCAGAGTCCTGTGGCAGAACTCTGCTCACCTTGGGTAGACCTGGTTGTAAAGATGATCTGACATCAACAATGGCAAAATCTAGTGGAATTTAACAGGAGTTGGCAAAGCTTTGTGTGTCGGGGGAGGGGGGGAGGTAGTGTTTTGTTTTGTTTCATTTTTCATTTTTTTTTTTTTTCTGAGACAGAATCTTGCTTTGTAGTTCAAGTTGGCCCTGAACTCACTGTGTAGCCCAGACTGGCCTTTAACTCATGATGGTTCTCCTGCCTCGTCCTCCAGAGTGCTGAGATTACAGGCCTGTGCCACCACACACCTGACAAAGATTTTATTTTGAGATTCCTTCTGGGAATAGTACCTTTCCTTGTCATTTCATCTAGAGTTTTATCAGATAACTGAGATGGCCCACTCCAGTGAACGTGCCCCAGAATTCTTCTGTAGCTTGCTGTTTGTAACACTACATGTTCAGGGGATTATAAAAATGAGTTAGCTTCTACAGTGAGCACCGGGCCAGCATTGGCACAGGGAGACACTCCAGACTTCGAACTTCCCACTTGTGTTGCAAATGCTTTCTCCCGCAGGCTGTCAGGGCTGCTCTTCTGGTGTGTAGCGTGGTAGTGTGCGGCACTCCCCTGAGTCACTGCTGAGTTTGTAGCCGTGCTGGCCGAGCATCTGCGTCCGAGCAGCGCCGGGCTCGGTAGTGCCCTGTCAGGCTGCCGCAGACTAGGTCTGGCCTGCCCTCCTTCCTGGTCACAGGTCTCATTCGATGTGCCTCCAGGAGGCGTAAGTGGCATCATCCTGAGACCAAGAGGCAAGTATCACATTGGTGCACTTTTTCTGGGAGTTCACTTCAGGGAGCCCCATGGTTTTGTACCCCCAGAGTTGGCAGAACTGTTTTTTCTCTGCCCTTTGTTTTTGCCGTTCCACTTTGCTCTTCTTCTTCACTGTGGCTTCTAAACTCTGGGACCGTCACTGCCTCTGGATGTTCCTGCAGCTTCCGCACTGTCCTGTCCTCCTCTCCCTGGTTGCTTTTCCTCCTTACTCTAGTCCATCCCTCTGCTGCTTTTCCAGGCCTGAACATTAACCAGGCGCAGCACCCTGAGATGCACCTTTGCTTTTTCCCCAAGTATTTCCTCTGTCCTTCTGGGCTCCAGAGCTACTTATTTGCAGCAGGGAGTGTTTTTTCTCCACTCCCTCCTTTTGCTTAGAGTTTCAGTGCCATTTTGGTTTCCTGGGATGGTCTGACCTCTGTGTAATTGAAGCTATGCAGATGACTATTAGCTGTCACCTGTACAGTAGTAGACTACCTGATTACTGTAATAGAGTGCTGTGGACTGATTTGACATACAGATGCTCCTCAACTTCAGTGGGGCTGCATTCCAGTAAGCTTAGCATCACGCAGAAATGCACTTAACACCTACCCTTTGGAGCATCATAGCTTAAGTGAGCCTTCCTTAAACAGGCTCAGAATACTTTAGCCTGTAGTTGGACAAAATCACCCTTCGCAAATCCTGTTTTGTAATAGTTATAAATTTTGAATCAAAATTTCAAGTATGGTTTCTACTGAGTATTGCTTTCACACCATCATAAAGTTGAAAACTCAGAGGTCAACTCATCGTAAGTCAGAGACCATGTGTGTTGTGTAGGATTCTCTGTCAAAATTTGATAGAAAGGCAGATATTACTCATTTTTCTTTAATACTAGCCACCCTGAATAAGATGATCATGGAGATCAGCAGCCTCCTGAAATAGCCTGTCACATGGCAGCAGGCTTTCATTTGTGTGGAGTTTCCTTTATCAAAATGGAAATGCTAGGGCCGGGAGTTTGGCTTAGTGACCTAAGCACCTGTCTGACAGGCGCAAGGTTGTGAGTTCAATCCCTGGAACCGCAAAAAAAAAAAAAAAGAAAAAAGAAAAGATGGAAATGCTGCCACACCTAAAAAATTATAACTGCTGTGATGCATAATTATATCTCAGCATATAAATTGGCAATTTAGTTGCTGTCTCGCTCCTGGATGAACCAGAATCATGAAGCTGTTTAAATACACACTGCACAGAAAGTCACCCCAAGAGGGAGTGCAAGAAAGTGCTCCTTATAGAGCAGAGACTGGATTCCTGAGAGTGAGGGCTTTAAGTAAAAAGAGATTATTGCATATTTATGGGTTCCTTACCCAATATTTCATTTTGGGAGTAGATCACTTAGTTCCTGTGTTCTGGATGTTTACTAGATTATACTTTTTTATTGCTTGGCAAGAGATATTTTCATTCTTTGGTAATAAAAAGCAAGCCACAGTACATTAAATTGGATTCAATATAGTCAAATCATTCGTGTAAAAGGAAAATATTAAATGATTCTACTAACTGGTGTTGTGGACAATACCTGTATGTAAAGTTCACGGGAAATTTAGTTTGAATAAGGAAGAAAGGTTGTAGCAGGCATCTTCAGCCTGTCTCGGGAATTCTGAATGTCTTGACTTTGCCTCGTACTCTGAGTTTACACTAGATGGCATGCAAGGAAAGCCGAACAAACTCGGCAGCGTGATTCCGTGGAAGGCACATTCTTCGGTAGTAATCAAGACTGTACTCAGCTTGGCAGTTAGCTCTTTCTTTAAAGATGGTTTTCTTTTTCTTGCTCCCTCAGGATGAAGTGTCCTCTTGCTGGTACAAATAAAAGATTCCTAATTAACACAATTAAGAACACACTGCCCTCCCATAAAGAGCAAGACCACGAACAAAAAGAAGGTACTAAGGAAGCTGCAAAAAGCCAAGACCAGAAAGACGTGAACCCCAAGAAGCAGAGAAGCCATCCCTACCAGCGCAGCCTGCGTGCTCGAGGCTCGGTGGGCTACTCTCCACCAGGAAAGCGGGGCGCCCGGGACAAGTGCGACCCACGACCCAGCAGGCACTGAGGCCACCGCACTGGGACTGGGGCGCGTCAGCACAGGGGTGGACGGGCAGGGAAGACACCTGCGAGTGCTTTCCCCTAGGTCCTTGTTCGTAAGGTGGCCGGTGGTGACCAGCAGATCCTGACCTCTCGACCCTTCGCGGAAGCAAGTACAGAGAAACTTGCTCTGAAACAAGTCTTGACGAGTGCGTGTTCCCTCAGCAGTGTAGTATACACCCGTGTTGTTTTTATCCTGTTTTTTGTGGAAGTTAGTTTCAAAACAAATCTAGAATTTAAAGTTTTCAAATTGTTAAAACTGGTCCCAGTTTTTTGATGTGCTACAATTTGTTCATTTCTCAAATAATAAAATACTCATAAATCACATGCTTTACTTTTTTGGGAGTCAAAATCAAATTTTAGAAATTATGTGGTCAGCTACCATATATATAAATAGTTGTAACTCTCCCTGGGCCGAGAACTGACCAAGAAGCTCAGTGATACCTTTGCGTTTGTTTTCATTTAGGTGAACAAAGTAGGAAATCCTCAAAATGGCTTTAGACTTAATGCTCCAAATCAATTACTTGAAGTTTAAAAATCAGCTCTTTTGTTCCTAGTGTATTTTCAAATTCATTCCTTAGCTAGAATAATTTCTCTATATTTAATATGTTAAATATTAGTCTTAAGTGGTACTTTAAAAAGGACCCTCAAAATCTAAAATTAACAATTATTTGGTTCTAGACCTTATGTAGATAAAGACTTATAGTACCACATCCAGTGTACTTGTTCCGGAATTCTTCCTTTTAAATAAAAGTGGCTTTGCAAGCCAGGTATGATGGCACACACCTGTACTCTGCACCATGGAAGGCAGAGGCAGGAAGATTGCAAGTTCAAGACCTTCCTGGGCAACTTTGGACCAAGCAAGACCCCATCTCAAAAAGTTATATATAAGTAGAGGGAATTGTAGGGCTGTAACTCAGTGGGAAGGCCCTGAGTTTAACCCTCAGTACTGAAAAAAAAAAAAAATTTGCAATATCTTCCATAATACCTTTTTTAACAAACAACAAATCTTTCAAACCTGTATTCCTATTTCATGCTCAAGAAATGTCGCCAATGGCCGTCTTCTCCAGTCCACAAAAGGAAGAGGAATCTGTCTCCTTGTCCCCTTTCCTCAGATTCCCAGAGCCACTAATCATGTGTGTGGCCAACTCCAGACCACTGGGATGTCACAGCCCACTTCCTGAAAGCCAAAAAAAGCTTCCTACGTGATGGAAGGGGCAGCTGCTGGGGGTCGGAGAGAAGCTGTACACGATGGCGTCGCTCGGCCTCTCCATGTCCAGCTGCTGAGCCACAGCAAAGCCCCCCAGCCCTCAGCGGGACTCACCTTGGCTGTGGAGACGCACATCCCCTGCAGACGCAGGCGTGGGGTCATGTGCTTCTGACTTCATTCAAGTCTAGTTACACATTGAGCCAGGTTATCTGTGCTGCATTTGAAATGTTTCGTATTGAAGTATGTATTATAAATAGTGCAGCATGGAGATTTTTTAAAATTCTTGTTGTAATTAAGTAAAAATGAAGCTGAATTGTATCATTTTGTTTTGTACTCTCTATGTATAAAAAACTACCAAGTTCATTTGACAGGTAGATTGCAAGTTCAAACCCGGCCTGGGCAATTTATGAACTTAGACCTGCGAGACCTGTTTAAAAGGTTTTAAAATAACAAAATTAAAGGGCTATGGATGGAGCTCAGTTCAAAGGGCCCAGCACCACACACACACACATGCACACAAATGGTTATAATGAGAACATTTTTACACTCAAGGGAAGCTTTTTAGCCTAACCGTATTTACCTTTTATGTGTGTGTGTGTGTGTGTGTGTGTGTGTGTGGCAGTGGGGAATAAACTCAAGACTTTTTCACATTGAGCTACACCCCCAGATCTTTTTCATATTTTTTAAAATTTTGAGACATTCTTAAGTTACCCAGGCAAAACTTGAACTTTTGATCCTCCTGCCTCAGCCTCTCAGAGTACTGGGATGACAGGTATGAGCCACCACGTCTGGCTATGTAAGTTGTGTTAAAGGATAAACAACCTACGAATCCATTTTCCATTTAGAAAGAACTCCAGAAGATTTTATTATGATCTTCAAAGTTTTCACCAAGAATGAACATGCTTTCTGTCTGTAAAATGTCAAGAGTAAATTCTCCAGTTTTACTCTGTGTCTCTCCATTTGATGTCTGAGGAGGAACTGGTCCTGAGAAACGCACCAGCTGCCGCCTGCATTTGTAGTTAACCTGGCGGCGCTGCTGGGAGCCGCCATCCACCTCGGTACCAGCTCATCTCCTGCAGGACTACATTTAGAGATCACAGAGCCCACGGTAGAGGTCAGAGGATTTGAATCTCAGTCCCTACTCCCTCTGGCTAGCCGTGGCACCTTGTCTGGGTCACCTTTCTGGACTGCATTTTCCTCAACTGCCAACTGCGATGTTTGGACTATGTCTCTAATTTTGAATAAGTAGAGACATAAGAACCCATAAGCTGTGGGAACTTCATTCATGTTTCTACTAGAAAACAAGACCTAAACACAAATGAAACCTAGTAGAATTTTTTTTCAATCTTTGTTTAGAAAACATAATCCCTAAGAAATGTGAATTAAAAGCTGTGGTCCCTACCACGTCCAATCGCGCATTTGTGGCCACTCTTTTCTGAACAGTCCATGCATGAAGAGGAGAAGCCCAATGGGAATTTTACTGAGAGTGGGCTGAGCACAAGGACATTTGCTCAGGTCTGGCTCGGGAACCAGCCACGGAGTTTTGAATGTCACTGTGATGATTTTGAGGGGAGTAGAGAAGGCAGATTTGCTGCAGATCTTCTGGGTGTCATTTATCTTTCTGTAATTGGTAATTGAAATGACTTAGTGTAGCACTTGCATCTTTACATTGTAGTCAGTTGTACACATTTCTATCACTCCTAGATGTCATACCATCATCTCTGGACTATACAGAATATCTTACAGGTAAGCAGTGCTTCTTTACTAGACATTATGTGAGATGAATTCCTGATAAAAGTGCGGCCTCACCCCTGTCCAAAGGAGGTCTGTATTCTGGGATCTGGTGTATGCGGCCTCACCAGTGGAGCTGAATCTAAGAAGCCATTGATATTCCGACCACACAGTGTTGGTAAGCTGTACTGAACCTACGTGGATCACAACTCTGTCACTCAGGCCAAGCAAAGGCCTTTTACTTGAGTCTACATAGTCCTCCCACACCTATGAATCAGATGCTATCATCTCCACCCTACATTACAAACAAGGGAAACAGGATATTTAAAAAAGTTTGCCCAAGATTGCAGAGCTCGGAAGTGGTGGAAATGTTATCTGAAGATGTGAACCGACCCTGCTGGCATTCTGATCATAGACATTGAGCCTCCAGAACTAGGAGAAACTTCTGTTAAACCACTAATTTGTAACTCTTTATTATGGCAGCCCAAGCAGGTAATGTAGTATTTTTATCTAGATGGTGGTTCAGGCTGTCTCTTCTTGCTTAATTACTTGACTTTTTTTTCTTTTATTTTGCTTTAGAACCATATTAACGAACATAAACAATATCAATGTGAAAATACACATAAATCACAGATCCTTTTTCTTGCATGTTAACTATGTTTATTTCTCCATGTTCCCTGTAGTCTTGTCTTGATGTTATGAGTTTGGGTTGTTCTTTTACAGGACATCAGATCCGCTCTAAATTTGTGACCAATAGGTTGTTCTTTCTCCCAAAACCAGGATGCAACAAGTCTGGAAACCAAGAAGATGTGGCAGATCTCAAAATTTAGATTAGTGATTTACTTCCAAAAGCAAAATAAAATACATTCTTCCTAACCTCCAAGCTCCGCAGGTCTGTGGTAGCCCAGGGGGAAAGCTTACCCTCAGGTTTCTTACGAGTGATGCTGCTGAACTGGAAATTGAGACTAGCACAATGAAGACTTCTGTATCCCCTTAGGATCTCACTGCTGAATGGGGAAGTCGACCCTTGGTATTAGAAAGAAAATAGGGTTTGCACTCTACCTTGAGAACTAGAGAAGCTTAAGAGTAATCTTGGTAATTTCCAGTGAAAGGTGAGTGTGTGCTCTCACATGGGAGGGCCTGGCATGTTTGTGTGTACACAGAACATCTTCTGAAACTATGCCTACATGCTGATAGCTGAACTTCTCTCTGAGATGGATAGGGGAAGTATATTTAGTACATCCTTTTTGTGTATATACCTTTAAAGTATAAAATATATAACTTCTGTAATAAAAACAATTTGTAACACGCACAAGCTGTGATTTAAATATGTCCCCCAAATTTCATTCACTAGAAATTTAATACTTGCTGCAACAATGTTGAGAGGTGGAATCTTTTAAGGGGTGACTAAGCCATGAGGTTTGTGTCCTCCCTATCTTAGCAGTGGGTTAATTATCATGGGAGCAGGTTTGCAACAGAAGGACCTGGTGCCCCTCCCCACCCTCCCACATCGCTGTGTTTCTAGTGTGTGTGTTTATGTGTATGCATGCGCATTTCACTTGCCCTTCAACCTTCTTCCACAGGATTTCAGTAACAAAGCTCTCACAGATGCTGGATGCGCTATCTTGGACCTCCCAGTCTCCAGAACTATAATAAATAAGTAAATCTGAGTTTTTAAAATAATAAGTTACACAATCTCAGGTATTTTGTTATAGTACCACAAAATGGACTAAGACATTACATACCTATCAGAAGAGGTAAAATGAAAGAAATTCAGGACTTTTAAGTCTCGGTAAGGACCTAGAGCAACCAGAATTACCATACTTTGTTGACCAGAGCATAAAATGGTACAACCACTTTAGTAGTTTCTTACAAAACCAAATATATAACTTAGCTCATGACCCGGGAATTCTAACCTAGAAATTTAACTGAAAGAAAGAAAGCATTTGGTCACAGTAAAACTTGTAAAACAATATCTCTAATGTTCATAATTCGTAATTGCTCCAAAGTGGGAAAATTCAAGGAGTACATCAGTTGCAGAATGTGGCACATATGTAACATTTTAGACAAAATGGAGATGCCCTCCAGATGCCCCTTGAGATCAGTGAGGACAGGCGGTGATCAGCAGATGGCTTCCAGCTCCCAGCTCCTCAGGGTCCATCCAGGTTACTGAAAGACATGTCCTCCTGGGGTGGCCTGCATCTGGTGACTGAGCACAGCCATTTCTGCTCCATGTCAGATACTGGTGGCAAAAAAAAAAAAAAAAAAAAATTGAGATAAGTCATGTACAGCTATGAAGTCCCTATGATGAAAGTGATCATTATATATATTTAAAAGGTACCAATAAGCTTAAGTAATAAAAGCACATTTAAAATATAAAAAGAAAAGCAACTGGTGGGCAACTTCCTCTGAATACACCAGAGGCTCTTCCCGGCCTGCATCACAGTTCAACTTCTTTCCTCAGCTCTAGTCCTCCTTCTGTCTGCTTCCTTTCTTCATCCCTGGTAAAATCCTTGCATCTCCAGCTCTGGCTCAGCACCTGTTCACAGACAATCCAGCCAGCTGCAGTTGAATCTGGGAGAAGTTTGAAAGAGTAGATAATTAAATAGGATTTGGGAGCTGCATCACTCACCACCCAATCGGCAAGGTGGAAACCTATGCAAGCAGTGTCTGGATTGCTCAGCCTTTCACAGGTGGTGAATCAGCAGAGCAGACATACAGAAGGGGCTGCACTGCAGAAACAGTGTGTCCCTTGTGAGGGGCTTATGGAGGGTGTAATGGGTACAAGGATAAGCCTAATGGTAAAATGGCTCCTAGGTGCATGGAAAAAATGGTAACCTTGCCGGGTGTGGTCACACATACCTGTCATCCCAGTAGTCAGGAGACTGAGGCGGGAGTATTGCCACAAGTTCAAGCCCAGCCTGGGCTACATAGAGAATTCAAGGCCAGCCTGAATTACAGAGTGAACCCTGTCTCAAAAACAAAAACAAAACAAAAATAACCAAGAAGGTAGCCTATGCTGAGTAAAGCTGAAATTCCTTTATGAGATAGCTAGTGTTTTTATGAACTTTTACCACTGGTCATAGCAGTGTTAGTAAATAACTCAAATTCCAGGCATTTGGACACCTCTATAAGGAAGCAGCACCTGCAACAGAGGATAGAAGACAAGGTTTTACAAGTGGGTCATTGTGTGCTGTAGTGATAGAGACCACTTCTATTGCACCCCTTGATTCTCAGAATCATTTTTCCTAGCTGTGGAGAGACAGAATAACACATTTTTATAGTTTGAATGGAGAATGTTCCCCAAAGGCCTCATATGTTCTCAGGCAGGACATTTGGAAAGTGATTGAACTGTGGGTGCAATGTGGCCGATTTGCTGTTAGGAGGTAGGATCTTGTTGGAAGAGACGGGTCATGGAGGCATGACTTGAAAGGGCATGTCTTCCTTCCCAGCTCCTCCATTCTCTCTGTTTCCTGGTCCACATGATGTGAGCAGCTCACCTCTGCTGCCAGCCCTTATGCCATCCATTTCTGTCTTGGAACCTGTCAACCATGGACTGAAACTTCTGAAACCATGGCCCAAAATGAATCTTTCCTTTAAGTTGTGGATGCCGATTTCTGTATCTCAGCAATGAGGAGCGTGAGTAAGACATACACTGACTAGAACAATATCCTAACTTCACAAGGTGTTTTCTCCCAGCCATTTTTATGGCTATCAGTTAGCAGGTTTGAAACTCAGCAGTGTTCATAGCCAGGTCAGCACTGGTTGCAGTATCCATGCATGCCTAACCTCCATCCCCACACCATGGTCACTTTGCATATCAGCCTCCTGTACTTCAGCTATAGGAGAGGAAAGGTAGATCCAGGAAGAGCCAAAGGTTCCCCCGAGTTGGGGAGAGTGCACTCTCTGGAAGTCTGGGGATGCCAAGGTGGCCAGTGGTTACAAGAAGGAATCAGAAGTCAGCAGAAATTCACTGTCAAGCATTCAGGTGAATACTGATGAGTGAATGTAAGAAAGCTACCTGAGACCAGAAAAGGAACTCCATGAAAAAGCTGAATATAACGATCTTCAGAACTCACACGGGATTGGAACCATTGCTTGTTTTCAAAAGCCATAGTAAAAAACCCTGATGTTTCACAGAACATCAGATAGAGGACTTGAATGGATTTTGCCTCAGTAGTAGAGAAAATTTCTACTAGACTCACTTATACTCAGGATCCACCAAAGACTAAAAGCAAGACCCAAAAGGAACAAATTAGTTCAGTGCAACTATAACATAAAATACAATCCTAGGAATACAAAGATATACACACCACAGGTAAAGTCAGCAAGGTATTAATCTAATAAAGAAACTACAAGACATTCAAAAGTTGTAGAGTGACACAACGCGTGATAAGGAGAAAAATAGATCAATAAAAAAAATCAACAGGAATTATAGAACTAATAACAAAGGGCAATGTTTTTCTAGCTGGGCATAGTGACACATGCCTACAATCCCAAAACTCTGGGAGGCTGAAGCAACCTGAAACTTAAGAGAACCTGTCTCAAAATTAAAAAAAAAAAAAAAAGAAGAAGAAGAAGAAGGTTTTTAAAGCTGGGAATGTAGCTCAGTGCAGTTAATCACCCATACTGAAATAAGTAAATAAATATTCATGAAACTAGAGGAAATACTAATCATGTTAAATAGAGATATTAGAAGTAAAAAGAGAGACCCAAATCAAATAGGTGGAGATGAAACTACAATGTCTGAGATGAAAAATAAATTGAATTAGATTAATGGTGGATTACAGATGGCAAAAATGACATGACAATTCAAAATAAACTATAGAAAGAACAATTACTGGGATAAAAAGAAACAGAGCATCAGTGTGTTCCGGAACAAATTCAAGTGACCAAATATAACTGTAATCCCCAAAGATAGAGATGAGTAGAGAAAAATATTTGAAGAAATATTAACCAAATATTCCAAACATAATGAAAACTGTAAGCACATGGACACAAGAAACACAGTGAACTCCAAGAAAAAAAAGATGAAAACATGAAGAAAACCATACCAAGGCACATAAAAATTACGTTACTTTAAACGAATGATTGAGAGACAATATTAAGAGCAGACAAAAAAGACACAGTGCAGTCAGAGAAACAACGGCAAGGTTAAAAACAGATCTTAGCACAGACAGCGAAAGCCAGAAGACAATAAAGCAGTGCCTTTATTTAGAGAAAAAACAATTGTCAAACTAAAAGTCTTTACCCAATGGCTATGGTTTGGCTCTTGAGTGTTATAGAAAGTATTTGACTTTTAAAAATGTGCAAGACCTGCACAATATGAGTGAGATTTTATAAATATTTTTAAAAATCTAAATAAGTGGGAAAGTGAACCACATTCATAAATTAGAAGATTAAATAATTTTATGATGTTGTTCTTCAAAAACAAATATGTAAGTTCAATGCAGTTCATTCCCCCGCCCCCATACTCTCTCAAACCCAAACCCTTGCCTGGCACTCTACCCTGAGCTACACCCTCAGCCCTCCAGTGCAATCCCAATAAAAAACCTAGCATGTTTTATCAAGCCCCTTCCAAAATATACATGGAAATGCAAAGGACCGAGTAAGACAAAAACAATTTTTAAAAAGAATACGCAGTATTAGTAAAGAGATACAATTTTTTAAAAAAAGAGAGAAATTCTGTAAAGTATAATAAAATGAAATCTTTACTAGAGGAGCTCAACCTCCGTGGAGGAAAAAAATTAGCGAACTTGAGAACAGATTGATAGAAATTACACGATCCAAAGAACAGAGAGAAAAAGGGACAGAGCCTCAGAGAATCATGGGATACCATGAGGCACAGCAACATGTGTGTAATAGGCCTGCTGGGAGGAGAGGCATATCAGTTAGTATGTGTAAAGCTAAACAGTGACCATCCCCAATGTTAGTGCAAATACAGAGCACCTGCCAGTGCTCGTGTACTGATTATAAGAATGTGAAATTGTACAGCTACCCTGTAAAGGTTTGGCGTGTTCATGAAAAGTCAAACATGTACTTACCATATAACCCAGCCATTCCACTTGTGGGGATTTCACCCAAGCAAAAGTAAATCATATGTCTACACAAATATTTATTCATAAACATTCTTGGCATCTTTACTTGTAATAGCAAAAAACCAGGACTAACCCCAATGCCCATCAAAAACTGAGTACGTAATCATGTTATCACATAGCTAAATAGTGAAATCTATTCAGCACTAACAATAATTTAGTATTGACTCACATAATAATATGAATCACATGGAAGGGCATGAATAATTTTCAAAATAATTACACTGAGGGAAAGAAGTCACACAAAAAGACTACAAAGTTTTTGCTTCTAGTTGTAAAATTTTAGAAAATGCAAAGTTGTCAACAGTGACAACAAGCAGATTAGTGGTCTCCCATGGGTAGGAGTTGGAGGGAAGGACAAGAAGGCCTGAGCAAGAGAGAATGAGGATCCGGGCACGGTGGCACACACCTGTAACCCTGGCACTTTGGGTGGCTAAGGCAGGAGGATCCCAACTTTCAAACCCAACCTGGGCAACAGGGACTCAAACAAAACAAATAAAAGGGGACGTTGAGGGTGTAGCCCAGAGCATGGCCCCTGATTCAATCCCGAGAACCACAAAGCAAAAAGGGGGGAATGATGAAAAGTTAGGGATGATAGACACAGATGTTCATTATCTCAATTGCAGTGATGGTTTTACAGGAATACACATAAGTCAGGACTTACGAAGTTTTACATTTTAAATATATTAAGTTTTATGTCAAACTCTCCCTCAACATAGTTGCTTTAAAAATTATTTCAGAGAGGAAAAACAAAAAGAACTAAAATGAAATATATAGTCATCCAGCTACAGACTAATGGATACCCTCCCCCAATGACATCTATACAAATTTGTTTCCTAATAAACAGTAAATGTCATATTTAAGAAAAATTATAACATGCTAGACCTAAGGATCTCTAGAAAATTTGCAGAGCTGGTGGTGTCCAAATTTTACAAAGAGCGAATTTCCATTCTCTGCATCATACATGCGACATCAAGCCTCTAAACCACCTGCAGAGCCATGCTTACCAGGATCTGCACCACTTGTCAGCATGGTACATTAGGCCAGTGTGAGTGCTATGGAATGATAGTGCTATGGTCTTTATGAATTTGATTGTAATGAAAAGACAAGACATAGCCAGGTAAGCAAAAATGATTGCTGGGATCTTTGCTTAGAGAAAGTCCTAAGAAAATGATATTTTCAGACTGGTAGGTTAAAAACTACCTGCCAAATGGTTTTAGTCCAATGAGGAAACTGCATGTGGGACAGGCGCTTCAGTGATAGCTATCACTTTACTAACTTTATGTTAATCCACTCTCATTTTTCCTGGTGGTTCTAGAGATGGAACCCAGGATCTCGTGCATGTTGAGCATGCACTCTACCTCTGAACTGCACCCTCAGTCCCGCTCACATTCTCTAAGACCCATTAGTCTTTAAGGCATGAGCCAAACAGTCAATGAAATGCACGTTAGTGGAAATCACTCCCCTTGCACCTTTCAGATCTCTGGTGGTTGCATTCATCTCTGAGATCCCACATAGGGATTCGGTATCAATTCTTGTTTATTTTGCAAGACAAGGACATTTATATCATAATCAGTCTGACGCTGGGCCAGAAAGCCATGTGGAGATTGTATTAATTTTGAGGTTTGTCTGTTCCAAATATTCATTCACACACAGGATAAATAACCATCAGACAAGTTCATGGATCCAATGGACCAACTGTGAAAAGGACTTAGCAAAATTTCATTTATCACTTTATCCCCATTAACCTCCTTTCTGAGCAGTGAGCCACTGTGGAATTCTACATCCCAGAGAATTAGCTATTCAAAACTCCTAGAAAGCCTGAATATTGCCCTTTCTCTGGAGCACAATTATTCTAATAAGTGAGTGCATCTTCCTTTGGGGAAGTACTAGAAGGAAGCACCACAGTATACATTTGATCTTTTTAGGGTCAAGTTCATTGAATAATAATTTACATACATTAAAATTCACTTTTTAACATTTACAGCAGAGGCTAGGGGGTAGATAGCTCAGTGGTAGAGTACTTGTCTAGCATGGGTAAGACCCAGAGTTTGATACCCAGTGCCACCACTGCCACAACAACACTAATACAGAATAAAGCAGTCAGTATAGTTCACCAAGTTTTGACAAATATATACAATCATGTAACAAACACTAGGACTGACAACCACTGGAGTTTTGGTATCAGTTTGCAAGTTCCTCCCCAGTTTTGCTTTTTATTTTCCTTTTTTTTTATTTTAAAGAGAATAAAACCAAACAAAACAAAAAGAATAAAGTTAATCAGAACAGAACAATGAAAGTGATACAGGACTTCAAAGCACGATAATAGGAAATCAACAATGGGTACCATAATGTCTCTTGTTTTCTTCAAAATAGCTGTCCATACCATCAGACATAATAAAATCAAACAAAACAAAACAATAAAACCAATCAAAACAAAAGAATGAAACCATTATAGAACTTCAAAACAAGATGATAGGAAATCAACAATGGCTACCATGATACATTCTGCTATCTTCAAAATAGCTGCCCATACCATCAGATAGTAAAATCAAACAGAACAAGACATAATAAAACCAAACCTAACAAAAACTATGAAAACAATACAGGAAATCAGAACAAGGTAAAAGGAAATCAACAGTGTTGCCACCTTCCCTTTTTAGACGTTTACTCCCTTATCAGTTTTATAATATCTATTGTACATTTTGGATCCCACTAACTGCTTCAGTTTTATATGCTAGGAGATAGCACAATGTTCACCCATATGAGTCTGAATGATTTCACCCATCAGCATGATCTCAAGTTGCATCCATTAACCTACAAGAGCCTCAAGATTATCCTTATTTACAGCTGAGTAGCTTTCCATTGTATGAAAGTACTATATCTTTCTTATCCATTCTGCAGTTGATGGGCAAGCTACCCCTGCTTTTTTCTGGTTTCTTGTCACACGGAACATATGTTTTCTCTCCTTTGACTATTGGTCTATGAATTTCCTTTTGAGTTAAATGTGTTTCTTGTGTACAGTATATTGATGAATCTTGTTTCTTGATATACTCTCCCTGTTTCTTTTTACTGGTGAATTGATGGTTATTAATGGTTGTAACTGGCATGCATTAGCTTGTCTCTGCCATGCTATCCTCCTGCTGTTGGCTCCCCACTTTTCCCCTTTGCTTGATTGCCTAGCCTGTTTGGCGATTGCCCTCTGCTGCTATTTCTGGAACTGTGGTCATCTTTGTCTCTCTAGAATACCTTTCAGCACTTTTTGTAGGGCTGGCTTGGTGGTCATGAATTCCTTCAGTTGTTTTTTATCATGGAAATATCTTATTTTCCCATCAATTTTGAAAGATAGTTTTGCAGGGTACACCAAACTGGGTTGGAAGCTGTTTTCTTTCAGGATTTGAAACACCACTCCAAGCTCTTCTTGACTTGATGGTTTGTGTTGAGAAGTCTGCCATGATTCTGATGGGTTTTCCTTTATAGGTGATCTATTTCTTCTCTCTAACAGCCTTCAATATTCTGTTCTTGTGCTGAATTTCTGAGATCTTGATTATTATATGGCTGGGTTTATTTTGGTTATGGCTAGTTGGAGTTCTATATGCCACTATATGCCAGATCTTTTTCCCATGTTTGGGAAGTTTTCTGCTATTACTTCTATACATAGTCTTTTTATGTCATTTGTGTTGGCCCTTACTTTTTCACTGACACTTGTCTTTCTTAAATTATTTTTCTTTGCATCGTCTTGTAGCCATTGAATTGTTATTTCTTGGTTCCTCATTATTTTTAAGAGATCTTTTCTTTCACAGTCACTAACTGCAATCCTGTTTTCAAGGTCTGAAAATCTATCTTCAGTCTTTCAAGCAGGTTTGCCAGCTTTTAATTGACTTTTTAATTTCCTGAATATCTCTTTGAATCTGTTTCATGCATTGTAATTCCTTCTGATATTATTTGTGTAAGGTTTCCATCATTTTCCTATGCTCCTCTTTTTTGTCTATGTCTTCTTTAGATATGCTCAGCAATTCTTTCATTATGTTTGTGATTTCTTCTTTTACCTAGTTATTTCAGATTTGATTACTTTTACAGCCTCATGAAGTTGTTTCTTTACTTCAATTGCTATCCTTTGAGAGCTTTCAAGTGTATGACTTTCATTTTCTTCCATATCTGTATCTCCCAGACTTGTTCTATGGGGCTGGAGGTCTGAGATTGCCTTTTTCTCCTTCCTCTTGACATTTTCCTGGGTTCCTCCCAACAAAATCGTTCTGGGGTCCCAGGTGCTTTTCACACTGACTGCGCCTCCACAGTGTAGGGGAGTGGGCCAGGCACATGGGTTTAGTGGCACACACCTGTAATTCCAGCACTTTGGAGGCTGAGGCAGGAGGATCTCTGTGAGTTTGAGGCCAGCCTGGGCTATAAAGTGAGTTCAAGGCCAGCCTGAACTGCAGAGCTGAAAAAAAAGAGTGCAATTGATTTTTCTATACTGATTTTGTATTCATGCAACCTTACTAAACTCATGTCCTATTCTAGTAGATATTTTTTCATAGATTCCATAGGATTTTCTGTATAGATGATCATGTCATCTACAAATAAAGACAGTTTTAGTTCTTTATTTCCAATCTAAAAATGTTTTACTTGTTTTTCTTACTTTTTTGCACTAAAACCTCCAGTATAATGTTGATTATAAGGAATGAAAACAAATTCTCTTCCTGTTCTTAAGGTAATATTTAGTATTTCACTAGAAAGGATGGTGTCAGCTGTAAGATTTGTACTGGTGGTTTTTTGCTTCTTTCTTTTTCTCTTCCCCTCTCCCCCAGCCCCCTGCCCCATTTGAAGAATCTCTTTTCTTTTCATAGGTACCTGGGAGCTTTTGGTTCTGGTACCAGGAATTGAACCCAGGGTGTTCACGATGAGCTATGTCTCAACTCTCTTTAAATTTTTTGTTTTAAGACAGGTCTCACTAAATCACTCAGTTGCCCAAGTTGGGCTTAAACTTGCTATCTTTCTGCCTCAGTCTCCAGAGTTTTTAAAAATCTGGAATGGATATTAGATTTTGTCAAGTGTATTTCTGCATTTATTGAGATAGTAATGTGTTTTGTTCATATGATGAATTACATATATTGATTGTTAAATTCTTGACATATGCTCTGTTTGATCTTGATATTTTAAATTTGTTATATTAATCCTTATTGGTTTTGATTTGTCAAAATTTTGTTGAGAAATTTTTCATCTATATTCATGGGACATCTTGGCTTAAAGTTTACCTTTCCTATAGTTTTTTTTTTTCCCCCTAGTTTTGGTGATCAGGCATTATTAGCACAGAATGAGGACCATGGTCCTCTTTTTCAATTTTCTGGAAGAATTTATACAGAATTCAGTATTACTTCTTTAAATTCATCAATGAAGGAATTTCAGCTGGGGGTTTTTCTCAGAGGGAGACTTTTAAAAAATTTATACCACTTATTTAGGCAAAAAGCAAAAAAAATTCCAAAACAAAATTTTGTACACAAAAAAATTAATGCTTAAGTGATGTCCTGACTTAAAATATAGCATGATTCAGGTATAGAGTACTCCCGTTATCTGTCCCGTTTGAGAACAGTGCTTTCTGTCTGGGTAACTGAGAGTCTTAAAAATGTATGTACATTATACTTCCCAATGAATTCTTCATATTCTTTGAAAGTTGTTCAACTCTTCCATCAGAATTCAAGCAAAAGATTGTTTTCCTCTCACTCACCACTCAGAATTTTATAGGGAGAATCCTACAAAAGTCAGAGATTTAAACCTTTTCTATGTTTGTTGATATGAGAATATAAATCTTAACATCCTCTTGATTTTGGAGGGAAAAATGCTCTTAAAGATTTCTTTCTTTCTTTCTTTCTTTCTTTCTTTTTTTTTTTTTTTTGTGGCACCGGGGATCGAACTCACAGCCTCACGCCTGCCAGGGCAGGCGCTTAAGCCGCTGAGCCAAACTCCCAGCCCTGGTTTTTTGAGGCAGGGTCGCACTATGTAGCTCAGGCCGGCCTTGCAATGATCCTCCTACCTCAGCCTCCCGAGTGCTGGGATTAAAGGCGTGCGCCACCACGCCCGGCTTAAGATTTCCTTTTATGATGACATCCTCCTTTTTTCTTCTTCTTTCTTTCTTTTTTCCCCCCCCTTTTTTTTGGTATCAGGTAATGAATATGATGGTATCCTTAGCTTTCAGTAGCTAATGTAATTTCTTGCTTTAAAGCTTATTAAAATAAGTTTAACAGGACCAATTTAAACTTTTCCCCAAAGTAAGCCCCATATTAAGCACCCACTGTTAGTAAACTAGATGTATGATTTCTCCTAAAATAATTTTGATAAATTTAGATTTTTAGAATAATTCTGGGGGGGCTTTGGTTTTTTTGAGAGAGAATCTTGTTATGTTGCCCGAACTCTCGGGCTCACGCACACCCATCTCAGCCACCCAGAGCAGCTGGGACTGCAGACTCCAGGGAGGCACCAGCAGCCCGGCTCTGAAATAGTCCCGGGGGTGGGGAGTGTGCTGGGGACAGAACACAGGGAGCACTGAGCTAACATCTCCTCCGTTTTTTATTTTTGAGACAGGGTCTAAATTGAACATAGTCTGGTCTCAAAACTATAATCATCCTACCTCAGACTTTGGATGAAATATCCTTTTATTTTCTTTTTTAGAAAGGGTCTTGCTGTGTAGTTCAGGCCTCCAACTCGAGGGAATCCTCCTGCCCCGATTTCCTGAATGCTGGGATTGCTGGAGTCCACCACCAGGCCTGGCTTGGAGGGATTATTCTTAATGGTCCTTTGTCTGGTTATAAAGTTAGGCTGTGCTGCTTAAAAGAGGTCTACTTCATTCAGAATAATGAAAAATAGCACTTAAAACTGCATAATTCATATAAAAAAGTGTGTGTGGTGGGGAACAGGCTAAAAAATTCTGCTAACAATTAACATAGTATCTTACCTTAAGTCAGAGGGAGATTTTTAACTAAGACTCAGTTTAATAGATATGGAGATATTCAGATCATTGGTTTCTTCTTGAGTAAGCTTTGCTGATTCTTCAATTTATTGAGTTAAAATTGTCTATTATTGTTTCCTGATTATACTTTCAATATCTGACAATCTGTAGTGATTTCATTTCTCTTTCCTGGCACTGACAAATTTTGTCTCCTCTCTATTTTTCCTGACTAAGATGGGCTAGAACTATAGTGACCTTCTAAAAAACCCCACATCACTCCACTCCCTGCTTCCATCATTCCATTGCCTTGTCTTTTTCTATAGCCAGATCTCCTAATTTCTCTTATAAGGATACTTGTGGTTATATTTAAGGCTCGCCTGGGTAATCCAGGATAACTCCCCCCCTTAACACAATCACATCTACAAAGCTCATACAAGATAAAGTTCATGGGTTCCAAAGATTGGCACCTGGATATCTTTTGGGGGGGGCATTATTTACCTTACCACACCTCTTTTTAATAGCTGCAAAATTATTCTATTTGGAATTATATATCTTGGTTTTTCATTTGCCATAGTTTATTAGGTATGATTTGTCCACCATGAATGGGATCCAGAATGATAGGAAAGTTTTACTCTCTAAAGAGAAAAAGAAAAGTAACCAAAGAAAGAGAGAGAGCAGAAACAGGGACAGAAACAGAAAGAGCCAGTCCAGTGCATGATACAGATCAGCACCCTCAACAGGATGTATGAAGACAGGAATCCTTTGAAAGGAAACCATATATTCAAGCTGCAAATAATCATTGCCTGGACTAGCAGGACCCAACATGAAAGTAAAGAATAAGGAATACGAATTGCAGCACTGCACTTCATTAATGTGCTAAACAAACATTTGCTGGGCATCTGCTATGTACGTGGTGTCAGGTGTAGAGGTAGGAGTGATCAGAAGGGAGGGAAAGAGGGAGATGAAGATGGATAAAGCCATGTCCCTGCCCTCAGTACCCTGTGTTTTAGGAGGCAAGTTGGGAAATGACTAACAAAGTGGAACAGGTTCAGTTCTAGGAAGCAGGTTTTCATGTACAGAAAAGGAAAGAAACCACAGCCAGCCGGGTAGTAGGAAAAGTCTCATGAAAGAAAGTGATATTTGATGTGGATTTTGAATTAAAACTTTTGCAAATGTTCATTATGGGATGCTTCAGGTAAGGTTGCTCATAAATCCTTCCAAACTGAGCTGGAACTATCTGAAATTCAGAGCCTGTTCTGATGATGCCATCAGAAAACGAATGCCAACACGATAGCCTCAGTGGAAGGAACCGTGAATGGTCTCTTCACAGCCCAGCAACACCAGAAACTCCTCAGAGGAAAAGGAAAGGAAGGTTTATAGGACCTTGGCAAGACTGCAGTAAAATGGCACGCATGGTTTCAAAGGGGATCCCCCTGGCTCGACCGAAACTGTGTTTCCCAGAATTCCTCCTGTCCTGTAGGCGATTCCAAGTTGAGTTGGTCGTAGGGAAAATTTGGTATGCCTTGAAGGGCAAGAGTGAGCTTCAAGGATCGGTGCAAGACTACAGCTCATGCAGAGATGGCTGGCCACCTCGTAGTCATGGGACAGCAGCTGGGATTCTGCCAGCTTTCCTCTGACCATTTCCTTCAGCCTGGGGCCAGCACAGGTGCAGATCAGTAAGGAGAATTCTGGCTTCGGTCAGTTACTCCAGCCATCAAGGTTCGTGGTAGTGGGGACGCAGGTTCCAGCTTGACCTTCTGGGTTGTGGTTTGTTCCTGCACATGCTAGTTTATCTTGCTGATCCAGCACTTTTCCTAATTGCTGGCCTGACTGACCAATAGCAGCTTCATGCCCACGCTCTACAGAGGCACCATCTTTCCCTCGGCGTTCATAGCTTCCACCGCTGAGAAAGTCTCTTACTCACTGTGGCCCTGCTTCCATGAATGACCAGTGATGATGCAGAGTGGCCTGCTTCGATGACCTTGTTCCATTAGTGGTGAGGAAAATGGCTTTTTCATTAGTCTGGAAAAGGAGAGTCCAAGGGACTGCTTACTTTGACAATATTTATTAGAGCTATCAGCAAATATGTGGGTCTTCTTATTGTTGAGATGCCACTAGCTATCTTCTCCAAGTAAGTCTTAAGGACTTCAGACCATGAAATTCAACATGTATCTCTTGATAAACACAGCTACTAGATTTTTAAAAAAATATTGTACAAAAGCGTCTAGATTTAAAAGAAGTCAGCACTCATTCAAAGTATAGCTTTGCATTTAATCTCAAAATATTTTTATGTAGCTAAATCCTTTCTTCTTCTCTTTAAAAAGCCACTTGAAAAATCCCATTTGACAAGGGATATTATTACAGTTTGTAATGCCCAACACTGGAGCAAGACTTTTTCCACCTCTTTTGTAAAATCAATTTGAATTATTTACAATGAACTTAAAAACCATGAACTTTAATGGAAAAGCTTGACAGGTTTGATGTATGATAGACTGAAGTTTCAAAAAAAAAAAACGGAATTTCTTTTTCCCTTTTGGCTGTAGAATAAAAACATGGATCTAGCTACTCAAATTGCTTCTCTAAGAGAAGTGTAATAGAGTTGCCCAGTGATTATAAAATTTCTACAGAAAACTAGCTAACAAAAGAGATGTAAATGTTTTTCCATCAATGGAATAATGTAGCGGGAGGGGGTGGCATTTCTTCCAGCAAACAGAATTGTGATTTTTTGTGTGAGTTTGTCTGCATGCTAGTCTCCAATTGCAATGCTTGTTTTATTCATTCAGGGTGACTCTTAATAATTATTTTTTCAGGAGAACCATAAAATGTATAAGATGCAGGACATCCTTGCAGATGAGTGTGAATTCTGGCCATGGGTGGCCCAACAGTACAGAACATCTCCACTACCTGCAAGTCCTCTGGGGCATTTGTGTCCCAGCTCCTTTTCCAGTTGATGCCTTCACACTGATTGTAAGCAGCTTCTCAAACATAATCTTTAGCTGGGTGTTTATTTTGACCCCAGAGTGTTGATTTAGAAGGGACTCCTGTTTTCAAAGGAAATCTATCTATTCTCCGCATGTCCAAAGGCAAGCGAAAACAATTGTGTTTAGAACTTTGAAATGATCCCCAAATTACTTTTCCCCTTTCATTTATTTTCTGCTTAAATCCTGTTTTACAGTAATCTTTCAAATGACTTCCTACATGGTCAGCCAAATAACAGCTTCAAGAGGTTATTTTAAATAGGAGCGATGAAGCAACCACTTCTCTGTAGAAACCTCTTATAAGGTATTTGTTTAATAGATGAAAAAGATCTGGAATATGAATGAAAATGTGACCAGAGTACAATCATAGTTTTCTAAAACACTTTTGTGCAAAAAAAATGTAGATTTGATTCATTGTTTGTAACTTTCTTTTAGGTTGTATTTCTAATTGTTCCTCTACATGAAATAAAGAATCAAAGAGCAAGACAAGGTTTTAAATAAAAACATCTTTAAAATTATTAATGAGAGGGTGAAGGTGTTGCTCAGCAGCAGAGTGCTAATCTGGCCTGGGTTCATCCCCAGCACTGCAAAAAATAAAATAAAATAAATTTGCATATTATTTCAGAGTGGTTAACAAGTCCTAACTAGATCAGTCTTAAGTTTAAAAAATGTTAGACATTATTAATATCTACCTAATGACTATTTATTTAGGCACTGAACTCAGAGTTTTGAGCATGCTAGGCAAGCACTCTACTACTGAGCTACACTCTCAGCCCTTTTTAAAAAAATTTTCTTTTGCAACATGATCTGGCTAAATTGCCCAGGCTGGCCTTGAACTTTCAATCCTCCTGCTTCAGCACCCCCTATAGCTGGGGTTACAGGTGTGTGCCGATACACTTGGGAAATCAGTAACTTTACAATATATAGAATCAGTTAGTTGGAAGAAACTCTGCAGTACGAGTTTTATCCCTTTTATAGATTCTTTGACTCTTAAATTCATTCACTGGCTGAGTTTAATATTTAAGCTACAGAAAGAATTAAAACTTGGATCACTTTAAATTAGGTTTGACTCTTTGTTTACTTTGGTGGCTCCTGTCAACTCTGACTCTTCCTCCTCTCCCCAAACAATGACAACAAATCACAAAACGGCTGAATGAGAAAAAAGGAACTTGTCCTTGGGCTTGGGAAGAGATGAGCTCAGGACTGAGGGGTACACCTGAATTACTGAAAAGGATTCTCAGTGCTGTCCTGTTTAACAGGTTGCCAGAGCTGGATATAGTCAGCTAAGTTCAGGAATATTGTGAATAATCGATCAACTCTGTCACTTTATTGGCTTTTAAAATGTTTTTTTAAATACTATTCTGTTCAGAAAATGTCAGAGTGCAGAAAAAATGATGGGGATAAAAAATTATCATTTGGCAGGAATAATTGTCTCAGTTAAAAATCCCTGTAGAGGCCAGGTACTGTGACACACACCTAGAGTCCCAGCTACTGAGGCAACTGAAGTAGGAGGGTCATTTGGTCCCAGGAGTTGGGGACCAGCCTGGGTATCACAGTGAAGCCCTGGCTCAGGGGAAAAAATCAGCAATGGTTACAACAATTCAGTTTAATTATTTTAACTGGGCTTTGGACACAAGATTTTATTCCATAAAGTAGGCTATAGGCACCAATGAATAGAGCAGAGGACTTCTGCTTTATAGACATAGAATGGTTGGAGAAAGCAGAAACAAAGAACAAGAACAAACAAACAAAAGACTGGTCATTTCAACTTTGTATATATACAATACTCCACACTGAATATATTCATTAAGTATTGTAAACATATGCCAATACAAATTTTAATAAAGAAATACATCAAAGACACCCCAAAATTTGATGAGCTCTTAGGTTGCAGAGCAGAGTGTGCTGGGCCACCTGGAAAGGGCATGGAAGCCCTGCGCCCCTTCCCCCGTTATTGCCCTATGCACCCTTCATCTGTATCCTTTGCAATATCCTTGATAGTAAACTAGTCAAGGTGTTTCTCTGAGCCATCCCAGTAAATTAACTGACCCTGAAGAGAGCATAGGAACCCCAATTTATAGCCTATCAAAACATGGGAACATTTGCTTGGAGCTTACAATTAGTAGTATCTCAAGTGGGGAACAGTCCTGTGGGGCTGAGCCCTCCATCGGCAGAGTTTGGTGCCATCCCCAGGTAGACAGAGTCAGACTGGAATTGAATCATATGATCTTTAGGTGGCGCCTGCTAGAGATGGTGTGTTGTGTAGGAAAACCGCCCCGCCCACACCAGCTGGTTTAAAGTGTTCCACGGGAGGGTGCAGTGAGATAATGATTTTCCTCGGACTGACCGTCTTTGTACTCTATTACAGTCAAAGTTTAATATGTGTTAATTTTATATGGACTAAGGTATTTTAGCTTTACTAGTCAGAACTCACTGTAAGGAGATCGAGACCATGAATTCAATCCTCATAAATATAGGATTTTTTGTTTTGTTTTTTAAATGACACAACTCTGTGCCGGGGGCGGAA
This sequence comes from Dasyprocta punctata, assembly GCA_004363535.1. NCBI lineage: Eukaryota > Metazoa > Chordata > Mammalia > Rodentia > Dasyproctidae > Dasyprocta > Dasyprocta punctata. Next base: position 42,702 of record RJWM01002608.1, on the reverse strand, counting down.
ACTCTTCTACATGATCTCAGCTCACTGTTGGGTCTTGGTCATAAAGAGAACCAATTGAGCCTTCTAGGTGACTTAGGGCTAATCCATCTCCAATAAGTAAGTGGAAAGAAAAAGAATTAGTGTCACCTTTGGTAGAAGGAATCCAGAAATTGATGGAGATTCCTTCTGTCTTCGCGAGTTCACAGATGCATGTGCATGTGTGTACATGCGTGTGCCTGTGTGCGTGCTTATTACTCAGAGCCTTTGCACTGAGCTACATCCCTAGAGTCTCCTGCCCCCTGCTTTAAAGTTGTGTTTTGTTTTATTTTGTTTCGCTTTGTTTTGAGACAGGACCTTGCTTAAGTGGCTAAACTGCGTAGGTTGTGCTGGGCCCTGTAATCCTCCTGCCTCAGTCTCCCCCAGTATTAGGATTATAGGTGCACACCACCATACCCAACTTCTTTTAAGGAAATAAAGGAACTCCATTAGTGCTGCTTAAAGTTTCCCAAATAAAATATTGTAGAAGACAGAAGCAAATGAAAAGACTAGCTTCTGCCCTTTCTACTGGAGACTTTCACCAGCATGCATAGTGACTCTCCTTCAGGTCACCATCCTAACGCCCCAAAGGGCTGGGCCGCAGCTCACTGGGAGAGTGCTTACGTAGCACACACTAGGCTCTGGGTTCAGTCCCCAACACAGCAAAAGCAAAAGAAAAACTCACAATTCTTTATCATTCATCAAAGGTTCTCCCAAGTTTTCATGACCACATCCAAGACACAGGGCTCTCAGATGAGCGCAGTAAGCCTCTGATAGGCTCTCTCCTCAATCAGCCCTTGTCACGTGTCATGTCGCATGAAAAGCATCGTTTCAGGTGATGGACGTATGCTTACCACTTTGTCTTTGGGGCAAATGGACTGCCAACCCTGTGACTGTTTCTTTAGCTTACATAATGTTTTTACCTCTAGGATGATGTAAAAGAAAAATTCACTTCTCTTTTTCATAAAACACCGAGGCAGTGATTATGGATTGAAAATCTTTATTTTGCTAAGTTTAGACAGCACTTCTCCCAGCTAGAATATACAAAAACTGTGTTTTGCGTATTTTCTTCCTTTGGGATGACCATTTTAATCAACTTGATGCTGACTTCATTTGGGTATATTATGATGCCCATGTGCATTTAAAGCACTTTTCAATTCTGTTTTTCTGTGTCTGGGGTCCCAGACCACTTGCAAACTATCAGCTGTGTCTTTCTGATTGACAGTCGTGCACACGGGCTTCTGCAAAGACGCAGGGCAGCGAGGGACAGAAACTGGCAGAGAACTGGGGTCCCATGGTCTCGCTTTACTGTGAGCTCCTTAAAGCAGAAATGTTTCGAGTGACAGCTTTCAACAGTGACTGTTAAACAAGTCTCCCAGAGCCCAGCAGTCTGCCAAATTGGAGAAGAGTGATTCGTGGCTTTGCCTCTAAGCTGGGCAGAGACCCGGGAAAGCGTGTTAGACATGTGCTGATTCAGTTATATTTTGGCCATTTTCTTCATTTGTGCTTAATTAGTACAAACTTCCCCAAAGGGGCAGAGGTTCACTAAAGCTTTTCAGCAGGGCAGAGGGAGGATGAAGAGAGAGACCGGTGGAGGCAGCCCCAACTGCGAATTGTTCGAACTATATGTGTGTTCAGTGTGTCAAATACATTCTTGGGGCAGGTGCTCGAATTCACAGGCTCTTTAGAGAGAATTTAGCAGCCCCAAGAATATATTGGTTAAGAAGAAGAAGAAAGGAGGGGTGGGGGAAACATCAGCTGCTAGGAGGGAAAAAGCCAATCGTAGAAACTCCTCTGCCAGAGAGAGGTGCAGCTGTCGAAGCAATAAGGTAAATGAGTCTTAGACTGAAATGGATTTTGCAGGAGAACTGTGTTTGCTGATAAATAGGGAAGATTGAACTCCAGCACCATCCCGCTAGCCTTTGGTAATGCCCCATTTTGGCGCTGACTGGGTGGTCTTAAGCCCACTACCACCCTGGCTAACACCGGCCACACCAATCAAGGCCCCGCAGCTGAGACCCTGGGTGACCTGCTTCAGGAGTCTTTTTCAAACTCTGATTCACTCATTTGTGTGGGATGCTTTTTTCGCTACTTTATTTATGGGATTACATAAATGAGCCATTAAAAATGTAAATCTTCACAACAGTGGAATAATACAGATTTAAACAATAAGCTCGGGGCGGTACAGTAAAAAACGGCCCTGCACCAGCGCTATCGCTCATCGTGACTATGGCAACAATAGAGGGTGAAGGCGAGGACAGAGGGGAGAGAAATAAAACATCTTCGCATCATAGCAGTCACTGGCACCAGAGAGAGATTAGGGTGGTTTTTTTTTTTTTTAGAAAGAAGTATTAGAACAATAATGAAGATGTGCCATTATAATCAACAAAGAAGCGGGGCCATCCCACACAGAGTGGGTGTCAGGACTATCAAGCAGGCCGCAGACTTGAGAAGTTTATCCCACCTCGTGGCAAAGTCTTTAACCCTTTGTGGCTTTTGCAAAAGCATAAAGGAGAAAGAAAAAACAAGCGGGGGGAAGAAATTGGAATAGCATCACTCCTGTTTCTTCCTCTGGTGATCATTTGAGGGTTAATATTTTTTGCCTTAGCACTCTGTTTCTGTATGTGAATTCTGGGTGGCAAGTTAACCCGGAGCAATTGTGTGGCCGGTCTGGCAAGGAGTGTGGAAAAGGCGTAGTCAGGAGCGGTGGCCACACTTGACCTGCCCCAGCCTGAGAAGAGTCCTCAGGGGAAATACACCAGTGCCTTGGGGTTCTCTTCCTGTGCCAGCTGGCCTGAGAGCTGGGAGGGCCACAGATTTAGGAGAGGAAGACCACACTGAATGGGGGTAGCACAGACTGGTAGAAAAAGAGCCAGCCAGAGCGGGTGGTGGGCCACAAGTGCTCGGAGAAATCTGACTTACAAGGAGGCAGGTGCCCACCTGTACTAAGAGCCCGACGTGGAAGCAGCACAGTGTCCATCGATGGATAAGTGGTTCTACAGCGTGGCCTCTCCATGCAACGGACTCTCATGAAATCTTGAAAAGGTGGGAGGTCCTGGTACATTCCACACACTTGGTGTACTTCGAGGACTTATGCTGAGTGTGGAATGGCAGTCACAAAAAGACAGACGCTGGACTGTGTGATTGCACTTATCTGAGGCCCTTAGTGTAGTCAGGGCCTTCTATCTCTTCCTTAGAGATAGAAGTAGAAATGTGGTTGCAGGGGCTAAAGGGAATGGAGAATAGGGAGTCGTTGCTTTATGGTTCCAGAGTTTCGGTTTGGGATAATACAAAACTCCTGGAGAGGGATGGCGGTTTCACAATAACATGAATGCACTTAATGCCTCCGAAATATACACTTAAAAATGGTTGTAGCGCCAAGTGTGGTGGCACATATTTATAGTTCCAGCACCCTGGAAAGCTGAAGTGGGAGGATCGCAAGTTTGAGTTCATCCCCAGCAATTTAGTGGGAGCTGTTTAAAAAAAAAATAATAATTATATATATATATATATATATATATATATATATATATATGGGTTGGTGATTTAGCTCAGTGAGAAGGTCCTAGTTTCAACCCCCAGCACCATGCATAGTCTGAAAAACTGGCTAAGATGGCAAATTTTGTGTGATGTATATTTAATCACAGTTTTTTTTTTAAGTTTTGTTTTTGTTTTCATTTTTAAGTGAACAGAGTATACAAAGAAGCAATTGCTATTCACTAAAACAAGTACCGTTGCTAGCCAGGCATGGTGGTGCATGCCTTTAATCCCTACACTCGGGAGGCTGAGGTAGGAGGAGTGTTGTGAGTTCGAGGCTGGCTTGGGCTACAACGCAAGCGCAAGGCTGGCCTGAGCTACGTAGTGCGACCCTGCCTCAAAAAACTAGGGCTGGGAGTTTGGCTCAGTGGCTTAAGCGCCTGTCTGGCAGGTGTGAGATTGTGAGTTCGATCCCCAGTGAAAAAGTACTGTTGCTAACATTTTAGGCTCCAGTGAGGAAAGAGTTCAAAAACTGGAAACCCGGCCCTCTGGCCACGCTGAGGAGTTGGTGTCTTGATTTGGCTCTTGGTGAGGGGTGGGGACAGTTTAGGACTTCGGACTTGGACTTAGCAGAGGCAACTTTTGCACCAGTGAATCAGATGCAGCCTCTGACATACTAGATGCATGAAAACAGCTGCTCGGACACCGGGGTCTCTCCTAACCAGGGCTTTCCTCACCACGGACCCTGCTAGGCTGTTCTGCCAGAGTCCTACGCAGAAACCCTGGCCCTTGCTAAGGTCCCCCTGGGCCATGGCCACAAACAGCAAACACCTCTGACACCTAACGGGCTGCTGTACCAGTAAGGGTGCCGTGGGGGCCAGGCAGCGTGCTGGGGATGCCCTGAAGAACAGACTTGCCTGTGGGCACAGGGAGAGGCTCCCACCCTTGAGGCCCAGACCCCATCCGCAGGAAAGACAGTGAGCCTTTCTTTCCTCCCAGTGACCCTGCTAGTGCCTGCAGCCTGCAAAGGCCAGGTGAGCTCTAACCGCTGCTGCCCCTGCTCAGTGTGTACCCAGCAGGCCCAGCCTCACGGGTCCTGGTCTCCGTGGCGTCCTTTCTCTTAGGGCTGATCGTCTGGGCATCTCCCTGGCTATGTGCTTAACTTCTTTCGCCATTTGCTTCTTCCCCCCACCCCATGCCTGGAAACTTCCAGCTCCTAGCTTTGCTAAGTCTAACCACATGCTTCCCAAGGCTAATCTAGACCAGGGAGGTAAGAACTAACTGTAACTCTTCTGGAAAATTCTGGGGAGGAAGGCATAAACTGAACGACCTCTCTTATCTCTATTAATTAAGGATGATGTTTGTTCGTGTCTGTTTATTTGCTTGCATTTTTGGAGAGAGGATGGTTATGTAGTTCAAGCTGGCTTTGAACATACTACGTAGCCTAGTCTAGTCTCGGACTCATGATCTTTCTGCCTCAGCCTCCTGAGATCTGGCTCTCACTGAGAGCTTCTGATCACTGAATTCTTACACTTCCTCACCCTTGTCTTCTTTGAACCACTCTTGTCTTCCATCTTTGTTATCCAAACATCTGCCTGTAAACAGATGTTTGTTATTCTTAGGTAAAAATGGAATTTAGGTAAAAATGGAGCCCTACTTTTTGTACAGTACTCTAATTGCCTTTGCTATAAAGAACGTGATCATCATCATGGTCATTATAGTCTTCATCATCATTACTACAATTCACATTTATGAAGTGATTCCTGGGAATCTCTGCTTTACCGTCCATCATTTCTTTTTATCCTTACAATGCCTCCCTGGACTTGGAGACATAATTAGCTCCATTTTTCACAAGAGAAGACTAAAGACCATTTAAATTCTAAATCTCAAATGTTTCATCTTTCTACTCCCAAACAGAAAAGCTTTGCTTTTCTACCCTCTCTGTCTCACCGCTTGGTACTTAGGAGTAATAGGGTTAGGCAGTCACACGTGCTTAAGAATAATTGTTTTTATGGTATAATCTGTCAGCTTGCTTGCATCTTCTTATATTTCTCACAATATTTTTTTTAATTCAGAAATTTGAACTATAAAGGTGATAGTGCTTATTGTCACAATTCAAACAATGCGTAGAAATTGCTACAGTAGAATTAGCAATCTCCTGCCCCTTTTATCCACTATGGCCAAGATACAGTACTTCTCCATATCTTACTATACAAACATACAAGTGGTAATCAAAAATATGGTGAATGTTTAAATTTTTTTAAAAACAGGTATTATCGTACATTGTCATTAATCCCTCTCAAACTATCCCCCTCACTTCAAATCCACTTGTCCAATCATTCTTGCTATTTTCCAAGGCCTTACTGGAAGTCCTCTTCTTTGAATATCTTTATGAGATACGATTTTAAAAATTGGTGGCCACTGCTGCTGAGTGCTGCCCAATGGGAATGCAGGTTCATGAAAATTTTACAGTGAGTCCTCACCCACCTTATTTGTCAGAGCTGCCACAGTGCAACTTCCAGCTCCTCCCCAAATGGCCACGAAAGGTGAACATTTTGAATAGGTTCAAGACACTGAGGCAGCCACAACAGTGCAACTCAAGATACGAAAAATGGATTTCTAGAACTGCTTCGGAAAGAGGCAAGAATGATGAGATAAGTGTGCTTGAAGCACAGGGAGTATTTTGAGATGGATTAGTGGTAATGTGTTTTTACCATAATAAAAGATTTATTTAACACCCGCTGCATTTTTTATCATATCTTGTATATATCTGTGGATGGAGATTTTTTGTTAAATGAAAATGTAATACTACTGAGTCTATAATTCTGTAATTTCAGTTTTTCGCTTAATACACAACATAGACATCCTTCAAAGTCAATTTATATAGTTTCATCATTCTTTTTAAAAAATTCATTTAAGGAAAAAAATACAGAAAAGAAAGACAAAAAGCAAAAGAGACAAACAAATGACAACAAATCCAATGCAATAACATTATAGATTTACAAAACAAGATGATAGGAATTTGACAATGGTTGCATTATTGCATATCATTACCTTCAAAAGGGTTGTTTAGTTTAACAGATATAGACATGTAAAATTGATCTAATTATATGAGTATCTATCATTCTTTTTATTAGCGACAAAATATTACATAGCATGAATAACCATAACACATCCCACTGGCCACAGACACACATTGGATAGTTTCCCTTTTGGTATCACAGGCCATGATGCACTTGCAACTTTTATTTCTGACAGATTTCTAGAAGAGTTTCAGAAGTCACACTCATTTAGTCACACTAAACTCCAATAAATTGTTTAATAAATACTAACCCTTTCATTTTCAAAAAAGACATTGTAATTTATAGCCTGGTCCTGTAGAAAATACTCATTCCTACACCATTACCAGCACTATCCACTCTCAGTCTTCCACTGATAAACAAATGCAAAAACCTGAAATTCTATGATGGCTTTAATTTTCCCTTTTCCTCAGTGTTATATGACTGAGCAACTTTTTGTGCTAGGCTCTGTGGTCCTGCCTGCCCCCGATCATCCATGTCCCACTGTGAAGGCTGTGTTCTGTAGGCCGAGTTCAGAGCAAGAGCACGAGGATAGCTGAGCACCGTCTGAGAGTGTGAAAATTAGTATGATTCATTTTCCCCCTCTGAGTCCTCTAGTAGGGTGAGTCTGTAACACCATTCCAGAAGGGCTGTCAGCCTTTGCTGCTTGTTGAAATCATCTATCGAGGATTAAAAACTACGGTCCCGAGTCCAGTCTCCAGAGAGTCTGTTGATTGACCTGGGGTGGAGCTGGACCTCAGAGGCTGGTGAAAACTCTGCTTCTTGGACTGAGAATCACTGCTTTTGAGGCAGTGCAGATGAGCCAGAATTGTCAAAATTCACAGAGTCCTCTTAAGTGTCACAGCCTGTCACAGTTAGGGACCACTGACAACAGAAGAGCAGAGAAATAAGAAATGTATTTGGGGTGAGGGGACCATGTGTATGAAATGGCAAGATGTTGGGTAATGCCTTTCATTTATAGCAAGCACCAGGGGTCGCACAAAGAATACTTGGGTGAGCAATAGTTATGCCCACAGATTAACCTCAGTGTGCTAAACCGGCCAGATGACTGCTGGAAAGGTCCCAGGAGGGTCTGATACGGTCCCTGTTGCTGGATGTGTTCCGCATTCATTCAACAGCTATGTTGAATGACTACTGTCTTCATGACGCTGCACAACCCTGGAGACACAGAAGAGAACAGGATGGAAAAGTTCCCACCTAAAGCTTAATTTTATTGAGGGACACAGAGGTGACACAAGTCATTATCTGGATGACAACATTCCTAAGAGCTATGAAGGGTGTGGAGTGAGTGTACTACAAGGTCGCAGTCTACACTTCTCTAAGTTTCCATTTAGCCTTCCATCTCATAACCTCGACTCCTGAGGACAGAGCAGGACTTGTGAAATGATGTTCAATTCATCAGGTCAAATTACCCTTGTTAGCTGAAGTGAATTTATGAACTCAGAATTAGGCTCTAATATACTGAATTGCTATGGTTTCTCCAGTTCTGAAATTGGATAAATTCTCTTGCAAGGATACAAAGAGAGGGTAGAAGTAACACCTTCTGCCTGAGTTTGACCAGCAGGACTAGCCTGGCAAACTTGAACTAGCAAAAACAATCACAGAAAGCATACTTCCACATTGGAAATAATGTTACTCATGCTAAGTCCATGAGCACTAATGAGGTCCTGAGAGGAGAAATGAGGTAGTGTGTGTGTGTCATGTGGGGAGAGAGGACAGGCTACATGGGGAGTGCAGACGGAGGGATAAACATTTACTGTGGTGGAGGTTCGCTACCACAAGATGCTCTTCTCCTCCTGGGTCACAGCTTTGACCCTGCAGGGTCCCAGCTTTGACATTCAGCAATGTGATGCTTCCAAGGCCCATCTGAGACAGATCACCACCTCGCAGAGAACACATACATTACACAGACTGGATGGTGTGGATACAGGGCACACAACACATGCTCAGATTGCAGTTAGCAAAAGAAGGACCATCATTAAGATGACCATAGTTAATCCTCAATCATCTCAACAAGTGCAGAGCAACAGGTTACGGAAAAACCAAAGTGAGTTTGTATTTAGCTAGTTTTTGCCTCATTAGATTGGGAATTATTTGGGAGCAGGGTCTGATTAATGTGCATTCTATTAACAAAGTAACTTACAAAAGGAAAGCACTACTGGTCTGCAGGATGTATTAAATGAATCAGATATACTTACACAGAAAAGTTGGGGGAAGAACTAAAGGATGCTCCAGCTATTATTTCCATTAAGACTTGCCTTCTCCCACATCTCTTAAGTTCTTTTTTTTTCACCCACAGCTCCAACCTGCTGCACATTTCCCACCCTTTTAACTTCCCTGCTCTCTCTGTCCCTCTGATCATCTGAATTCCACATTCTCTCTTGAGGTGTTACCCGAGCGATGCTGTCGCATACAGAGCCTGGCTCTCGCTGTGCCTTGCTCTGGGGTGTGGTGTCGCTGGGCTACTGCCCTTTAGTTTCACTCTCTTCCTAGGCAGTGTCTACTCAGTGAGTCCCTGGGCTACTTCCCAGGCATTTTTTTAGGTGCTGGGGATCAAACCCAGAGCCTCACATATGCTAGGCAAGTGCTGTACCACTGAGCTACATTTCCAGCCCACTGGGACAGTGTTATTTTTTCGCCTCAGAACATAGCAGCGAGCTACACTTGGTTTATAAAGTTTCGGAAAACTGATGATGATTGAGTAGAGAACTGGTAATGCATGCATAGTTAATGTAAGAATTCTACAGGTCCTTAAGTTCACAAGTTGTTGGGGAATTTACTTTTTATAAACGTTAATCCATCCTGTTTTGATTTTGTGTAATTTTATGTGAATTTTTAATATTTGGATAGATAATGCTGGGAACAATAGCACACACCTACAATCCCAGCTACTTAGGAGACTGATGTAGGAGGATTGCAAGTTCAAGGCCAGTCAGAAAATTTAGCAAGACTTCATCTCAAGGGGGAAAAAAGAATATATGAAGGCAGTAGAATAATAAAAACAACTATACAGTGCTTACCTCGTGCCACCTCTAAGCACTCTAGGTACAAGAACATTTTGTACTTCAGGTTTTTTTCTGGGTTACTACAATCTAGAATATGAGATGTGATTGAAAATTATGGTGAACGTTTAAATTTTTAAAAAATTTATTACATTGGCAGACACATTGCCATTAATTGCCCTCAGAATACAGGCCCTCACTTCTAACACACTTCGCCATTCTTGCTACTCGCTGAAGTAATTCTTGGAGTCCAGTTTAGTGTCTTCAGTTGCACTGTCGTGGCTGTCTCGGTGTCCTGAATCAATTCGGAACGTTTACCTTTCATGGTCATTTTGACTTTGGGTAAGAGCCAGAAGTTGCATGGTTTCAGCTCTGGTGAATGGGTTGGACGAGGACACACTGTAATGTGTTTCCAAGCCTGCTTTTCCATTGCCTGGTTCTCGGCAGCAGCACTCACTGTATTTTTATCATCCCTCATAAAGACACTCATGAAAAAGGACTTCCAGAACTGCTTCAGAAAATGCCAAGAACAATCGAATAAGTGTGTTCAAAGCAAAGGCAAGTATTTTGAGGAGGATTAATTGCAATGTGACTTTTATTGTGATAAAGTGTTCTAAACATTCACTATTTGAATGTTCTATCACATCGCATAGATACTTCGTGTGTGGGCCTGCATGCACATGCGCTTCTGATACATGGAAACTTGAATATTTGTTTTTAACTTATAATACACCTAATCAATTTCACTAAAAATCGAAACAATCATGTGAATTTAAAAGCCAAAGTTTTCCCTCCTAAATAGTCCCCTGCTAGTATAAAGGTATTATACAAAATAAATAACTTTAGAAGAGTTAAAAGGAGCAATCCTGTGGGTTCCCACAAAGATGGTTTCCATAGAAATTGGTCCTACTTATGTTGTTTTCAATCTTATTTTCTACAAATTGAGAGAACAGAATAACTTGTCCAAACTTATGAATGCTTTGGCCTGGGGATATAGCTCAGTGGCACAACGCCTTCTTGGCAAGCACAAGGTCCTGAGTTTGATTCCTGGTCCAAAAGAAGGGGGGAGGGGCTTGTTTTCTCTTCAGATTAGGGGAACCTGTTTAAGATACATTTAATTCATGGTGTCAAATCCTTATCAGTTAAAGTGAATTGACAAATTGACAATCAGGCACAAATAGCTTGATTTTTTTATTGTTTCTTCAATTCTCAAGCAGGGATAGAAGACTTTTGGTGGTATGATATGAGAGGAATGCAAAAGTAAACTTCTTCCAGAGCTTGGTGGATCTGCAGATGATGATGATGATGACGATGATGATGATGATGATGATGATGATATGTGTGAGATAGGAGGATGAGGAGAAGAGGAAGGGAGCTATCAATGGAACTGTTTTCATGCATCACCATTACACTGCATTTATTGGTTAAGGTGGTGACTAAATGGCAACTCTTCTTCTTTATAAGCAATCCTGTGAGTATTCTGAAAGTGCCGGCATTTGGTCTTTCAGGCCACATCAGGCACCTTCACGTGATGATACACTGCGGTTTTGTTCATTTTCCTGAGCCCCAAGCACTTGGCATGGAAAACCAGAATGCAGAGCTGGGGGTTTTTAAGGATTTTACCAAGAGGTTTCTGCCCAGGATTTCTCTGCCCTTTTCCCATTGAGTAAATTGGATTGATGTTTTTAATTGTTTACCCAAAAACGAATAAACAGAACCCAATGACAACATTGCCACTTCTTTAATTATCTGTCACTATTTTGAGGCAATTAATATTTTAAAGTTTTAATCAATTTGTCTTCTATGTTTGCCTTTTAAAAAAGAGGAAGAAGAACCAAAGCCCACTAACTAGTTTAAAAGAGATGATACAAACAAAGCAGGCTTTTTCCTGCTCATGAGCTGTGTATATAATTACTTGAATAATGTTGAATTTCACCCATATGCTGGGGAAGGGAAAAAAAAAATGGCAAAAATAACTACTGTGAATTCAAACTGCAAATGAATGGACTCGGTCTCATTCATAAATGTCATATGAAGCTTTGGTTAAAAAGGCAAGTCTGTCATTCCAGGGACAGCAGCTGTTGTTATGTTGAACAAAATGGACACAAATGGGTATTATTTTAAAGTGAAATGCTTAATTTCAGGCCTAACAAGCGCACTGTCCTCTGTGTAGCCCTGTGTCACACGAGCCATGGTCTCCAGTAGAGGGCTTGATTGCCCAGGAAATCAAGCTCCCAGGCTGCTGCCGGCCAGACCGGCAAACACCCTGGCAATGTTTGAGTTACTATGGCAATGGCAAAATAGGAAGGCCTTTTCTTCTTTTCCCCATCTCTGCATGCAGCCCCAGCCTGCTCCTGAATAGCCCACATCTGCAAAAAGTTTTAACACGGTACTCAGATAAAGAAAAGGATCCCCAAAATGGGCACTGACCCGTCTCAAAAAATGTTGCAAATTTTACACACAAGAATTGGGGAGCTGGGCCACTCTGCACAGGTTATGTCATAATGCAAACACAAAGGGATAAAAGCGCAGGGAGGCTTGGGCTGTCAGATACTGAGAGGAGAGAACAGCAGAAGTAAATGACAGCTTAAATGCAGATGTAAGGAGAAAAGTCAAAGATGGGTGACAGAAAGTTACTGGTCAATGAATACGGGAGAAATTTCAAACACACACACAAAAAACAGACAAAAGGGTAAAAATACAATAAAATCTATCTATAGAGATTTACTAAGAAAACCCCCCAAAGCATATTTAGCAAATCTTAGATCTATGAAACCCTGTGAAACCAACACATGGCTCTTCAGACAAGGCTTTTGTGGACTCTTAGCATCTCACTACTGCATCCACACAGCTTCTGGACAGGCTAGGGGTGATTTCAAACAATAGTGGAGCCGCCCTGGGAACTGATGTTTTAGGCACAGCTTGGCAAAATGAATGTTTACTGACCAAAAATGTATCTGTAAAGGCAAATGTAGACAATCTTGAGGGATAAGGTTTTCTTGGAATGAAGCGACTGGTACACACTAAGTCCCCCCAACCAGTTGTTTTGGGTTGAAAAGATCCCCCTCTACCCACTCCCATTTGGTCCCCACACACTTGTTATTGCTTCCCAGCCTTTTGGCTAAGATCGAGTGTGGTTCCCACACACTTGTTTAAAGTTGTAGGCTTAGACTTTGAGTCTGTTCATCTCCGCAGGTCTAAAGGTGACTTGGTAGTTTTCAGGAAGGGAGCTCCCTGCCTTGGTATAAAAGGAGCCATCCTTAGATCGCCCAAGAGCGTGGCTCGCTCACTCTGTGCTCTGCCCTGCCACCCCTGCACGAGGCCCTCAGGCAAGCACTCAGACATCCCTCTGGAAAAATCCGAGTGTCAAGAAGGAACGAAAATACTGAAATTAATCTTCACTTCTTTTAACTTAAAGAGCTATTCACAGTGTGAAAGCAGTTGGAAAGACTTGGGTGGGTAGTGGACTGAAAAGTCGCCATTTGCAAGAGTTGAAACTCAGAGCGAAGAATACTTTTAAATAGCATGAACTCGCCACAAAAAAGTCACAGTGCTGAAAGGCACCCAGAGCCCAGTAAAACTGACACTACATTTCACATTCATTGACTCCTGTTCTTTTGGGGGAGTTTTCATATGAAGGGAAAGAGACAATGGAAGACAATAGTGCTACCTTATCAAAGTTCATTCATGCAGCTATTTCAAATACTTTTAACTGCTTGTCAATAGGTCTCACAAGTCTCTGGGATTCTAAACATTCTGTCACATTTGTGTACTAACCACTTAGAGTTCTGCTAAAGCCTCGTGACCTGGACTGCCTCCCTTTATGTGGGTCAAAATGCAAGGCGAAGGCTTTGTGTCCACCGGCCTTCATTAAATTCATTGATTTGACCTGTATTTTAAAGACCAAAAGTCAAATGGAATGGGAAGTTAAAGTTCCCATACAAAAATCTTCCCTTGGGCACTTGCGGCTCCCTTGAACTGTCTCGTGTGTAGGCAAATGACACGTAAGTGATCTTTGAAGTTTGGATAGCAGCTAGACAGTTTTGCTTACATGTCTTTTTTTGTTTTGTTTTGTTTTGTGTTTTAAAGTTGGAATTTGATGAAAAGTCATTGTCTTGAATCTGATTTTCTTCCCAAAAAAGGCATTTGCCCCCTCACCCTCATGCAGCCTACATCTGGGGCTGGTCCCTCCCAGTGCTCTGTGCCGGGGTGTCTGATCTTGCTCTGAACTTGTGATTTTTCCAGTCAGGGTACATGTCTGGACTTGAGGTGAGCTTCAATTTTCTTTCAGACACCGTGATTCAGGTCAGCATGTAAAACCCCTGTCTTTTTCTTGTATTTTTAACATTTTAGGTATATGGTAGTTTACTTGAGGCAGGGCGCAAAGGAAATAATTGTCAATAAAAGGTCAGAAAGATGTCTTTCAAATGCAAGGCAAAGAATACAGAAACTACTCACTGACTTCATTGCAGAAGACAGCACAAATCAAACTGTTGGTTCTACTTACTGGATGCTACAGTTCTGGAGCTATCTTAGAATGTGTTCTATTGACACAGTTGGGCCAGAACAGAAGTCACTAGGCTCCTTGAGATTAAGCTGAGAAGTCTGAACCTAGAAGGAAGGGTCCACTCAAGCAGCATAATTGTGTGAGCACTTTAAAGTTCTGCATCAAGCTGGGAAGGATGCAGAAAGCTCAAGGGGCGAAGAGGTTTAAAAAACCCAGAGCCAGAGTTTATAAAAGCTGTTGAGAAATGCTGTGCTGCCAAAGCTCATTTCTAATTGCCACCAGCTACCGTCATGGCGCAAGAATATTGCATAGTCCTTGAAGAAGCGATCAGTGTCCTCATTCTACAAGTCAAGAAACCTGAGTCTGAAAGATCAAATAACTTTTCAAAGTCACACAATATCACAGGAGAATGAAACCCAGCTCTGGGTGACTCAAAGCTCACGCTTTGCAGCAAACTGTGTAAGTTTCATCCAGGCACGAAATCCTAGGATTCTGCGGCTGGACTGAGAGTATGAAAAGGACACATTAAAATAAGCAGTGCTAAATGTCATCTGGGGTTATTGCTGTAGGAGGTGAGATATCTTCCTGAGGTTCTGTTTTAAAACAGAGTAAAAACACATTCCTCAGGAGAGATTTAAATGAAAGTGGTCCAGGAAAGTACATTTTAATTCTATCCTCCTCAGGTTCATAAAATCATGCTTGTGCCCTGAGCCCTTCCTTGGTTTTCAGAGTGTGTTCCCAAGGCTGAGAAAAGGGTGATAGCATTTCAGGGATGATATCAGAGCCCTCAAATATGATAGACGGGAAATATTATAACTCCTGACCTGTTAGGTGACTGATACGCTGAGTTTGTGTTCTCTAAAAATCACAGAATGAATTCTAGGAACAATGGGGGTTAAGAGTAGGAAGATATTTCTTAAAAGATAGATAGATCCTCTCAGAGGAACAGGAGGGGTCCTGAACGTACCCAGTGTGCCCAAGGACCCCACTTTACAGGGAAATTTTATAGAGCAATTCCCACGTGGGTACAATGTGGGTCACAGCTATGGTTAATCAGTAAGGATACAAGTACAGTCACTTAGGTCATAGTGATTCAATGGGAAAGCAAGTCACGTGACAAGGATGCACGGGGAAGAACCAAGACTTTTTCTAGGAACCGATAGGTCCGGAGGTCTTGGTCACCCACTGGAGTGAATGATGTCCATCTAGGCTTCTTTAGGCCTGGTGTTTGTCCTTCAAGGAAGTACACAGCCTGCTCATTTTGTCTTTATCTTGAGGCCTGATCTCCAACAGATGTATCTCCAGCCACAGGTGAGCAGTGTTTAACGTGTGTCTTGACCTCACCCTATCTGACTACCTATAATATTTCTGCCTAGCTTAGCTGCCTAACAAAACAGGACAAGCCAAGAGGGACAGGACACAGCCTGCTCTGCTGACCTACGCATTGTAGGTCCTCCTCTCCTTGTGAGGACAAAACTCGTAACGTCAAGACTCTTTGGCAGCTAATGTCTCTGGAAGGTTGTTGCCTTTCTTTGTATTGTTTCCACAAACCATAATTTTCCCAGGAACAGGATTTCAAATTCAGTATCTGACTTTTGGAGATGAGGAGACTGGGATTCAGAAAACCTTGGGGTCTTAGTTCACTGCCCTCTACGACCTTGTGTGAAAAAGGCAACTTCTTTTCCTGCAGCTGAACTAAACTACAGAAGGAATATTTGGATTTGTTACCAGCTTTTTATTAATTATTAATTCACAAAGTACTACTCATTAATTCAAGAGGCCCAGGGGTTGGGCTGCCCGCTCCTCACTTCCAGAGCAGTCTGGGCCAAAGGGGTAGGGCCACCACCCAGGTGGGTCCGTAAGGCAGGGCCACCCCAGTAGACCCACAGGACTGAACAGGGAGCCAAAGGGGATTACTCTCAAGCCTTAAAATCTAATGGGATTTGCTCTGCTAGGCTGTGGACTTATTTGGGACCTGTGACCCCTTTCTCCTCACCAATTTCTCCCTTTTGGAATGAAATATCTATCTCAGGCCTGTCCCAGCATTATATTGTGGAAGTGGATAATTTCTCTGGTTATATAGGTTCACAACTGCAAATGAATTTCACTTCAGAAAGAATCATACATCAAGCCTCACCTATTCCTGATTTAGATGAAATTTAGCTGATATTTTTGTACTTAGGGTTAATGATGGAATGTGTTGACGTTGGAGCTGTTGGGATAAGGTGACTGTGTTTTGCTTGTGAAAAGAATGTGGATTTTGAGGGAGCTGGAAGCCCAATGCTATGAGCTGAATTGTACCCTTCCCATCTCAATGGGAAGACTTAAACCTCAGAATGTGAGTATATTGAGATGGGGTCTTTAAAAGGTAATTAAGTTAAAATTGCAATAGTTCCCTCTATATCCTCAGAGAATACATTCCAAGACCCCAAGTGGATGACAGAAACTACACTGCGTATAGTTATACCCTGCGTTTTTCCGATTGTTACCTAGTACTGGAGTTACTTCATTCTTTTGTGTTTTATGCCCTTGTGCTTCCTTTCACCACTCCTCTTGTGTTTTGGCACTGTTACTAAGTAAAATAAGGTTTGCTTGAACACAAGCACTGCAACACTACGGCAGTCCATCTGTTAGCCAAGGTAGCTACTAAGTGACTACCAGGAGTGACTAACAGGTGGGCAGTGTATACAGTGTGAATACGCTGGACAGAGAGATAATTCACATCCTGGGCTCAGTGGAGTGGGATGGTGCAAGATTTCATTATGCTGCTCAGAATGGCGAGTGTTTCACTGATGAACTGCTTATTTCTAGAGTTTTTCATTTAATATTTTTGGATCTTGCCTGAGCACAGATGAATGAAACTACAGAAAGCAAAACTGAGATGAGGGTGATCCCAACCTAATACGACATGGGTCCTTACAAGAAGATGAAATTTAGACACACGTACACGGAGGGAAAAACCACATGAAGATGGAGGAAGAAGATAGGGATGTGCACCAAGCTAAGAGGCCTCAGAAGATACCAACTTTGCTAATACCTGATCTCAGACCTTCAGGCTGCAGAACTGTGAGAAAACCATGTTTCTGTTATTTAAGCCACCCACCCTGGCTCTTTATTATGGCAACCTTAGCAAACTAATATGCCGTAGTTCTAATGTGACAAGCTAACACTGGCTTTATGATTTTGTTATTTTTATTGTTTTTGGCTGCTGTAAAACAATACAGACTCATGTTTAGGACCTAAAACCCTAAGGATTTTTTTTTTTTACAGGATGTGCTCCCATTGTATAATAAAGAATTTGTCTTTTGCCTCAGTTCCTGGTTCCTAAGATATAATTTCCCACCCTACAGCATTTCCTGAGGATTAGAGGCCTGTGTTATGCATGGCAGGCTCCTCGGTTACACCTGAGCTTTTGCAGGTGCAGTGACTTGGGATGGTCCTGATCATGAGAGAAAGACTGACCAGTGATGGAGGGTTAGTGCCCAGTGATGTTTACGTGATGAAACCCAAGTGACAACTCTAAACACCATAAAATCTCCACACACAGAGGCTCAGGAGAGGCTCCTGGTTGGTGTCCCATGCTGGAAAGGTACCACAGCCTGTTCCTCAGGGATAGGTCTCAGAAACTTTGTGTTCAGACCCTTCCGTATCTCACCCTACTGGTCTTTTCATATGGCTCGTTCTGATTTGGATCCTTTAAATGCAAACTTCATACTTTCTCGAGTTCCACAAGTCGTTCTGAGGTATCACCACACCCTAGAAGATTGTAAAGTCCCTGAATTTTTGTCAGTTGGTCAGAAGTGTGGGCAGCCTGGGGACTTCCAATCTTGCTGCTGAGATCTGAAATGAGGACGGTCCTGTGGGAAAGTCTCCCTGACTTGTTGAACCTGCGCTAACTCTGAATAGCTGACATCAGAATTGCTCTGCAGTATTACATTTTGCAACTCAAGATACCATCAACCAGTATTCATGTGATTCAGTTTTTAAAAAATGTTATTGATTAATTGTATTCTGATCATAAAAGTCTGTTCCGTAGAAAATATTTTAATGTAGAAAATATTGCAAAGAAAGTAGCAATTAGTATAATCTCACAAGGCTAATAGAACCACTGTTAAAATTCAGTGTATTTGGACCCTATCATCTAAATACTCATCTATCTAAAAAAAAATTGAAATCACACTGTATTTTGGGTTTGAATCTTCATTCAACATTGTATCATAATGTTTCCCCACACTGTTGAAAATTCACCAGAAACATCTTTAATGATTCAGTTTTTGTTATATGTACCTTTATATCATGCACACACACACACATGCGCACGTTCTTCTTTGGGAATTTCAGTATTCACTATAGTTGTTGACCACCTATATATACTAAATATCAGCAAGATAGTACCAAACACGACAGATCAAATCTTTTGTCATCAAAGAGTTGCCATTCCAAGGGGAAAAACTAAAAATAATAACAATAATAAACAAAACATATAATACTGTGTCAAATTCTGACAGTTGTGTGAGAAAAAAGAAAGCAAAGAGCCGCCAGGTCAGTTTGATAAATTAAACACATTCATACAATTTAATCTCTCTGGAAACATCACTGAAACCACAAAAAAGGAATTTTTTTTTCTAAGACATAATTCTGTAGACTCAGGAAAACAAGAGAAGAAAAAAAAATATAGAAAGTGTAAATCAGAGAGACATACAGTTAACAAGTGCTGCAAAACAAGCAAGACAACTCTATACTCAGCTCAGTTTATGTCACAGAACCCTCAAAAGGCACAGAGAGTGCTAGTGCCAGGTAGCTCTTGACCAACAGACAGAGAGAAACAATCATGAGAGGGGAAACCTTTGAGAAGCGGTTCTCGCCTAAGACACACAGCCTGTCCTTACTCTGCGGGGCATCTGTGCTTGCCATCGGTAAGGAGACTGCTGGGCAGTGAGAGAGTGCCATTCAGAGAAGAGGGCACCGAGTGAGCGTGGGCTTTGTGTGTGTTAAGTGTTGAAGCTGCTCCCCTCCCCACCTCACCCTCACAGGCACCTGCTCCTATGTGGTCCCCAGAACACCAGCAGCCAGACCCTAATCCTCCAGGGAGGAGACTAGGGAGTCTTTTGGCTCAAGAGAAAAAATCAAAGACCCTGAGATGGGAGGTTCCTGAACAACAGGTCCACCCAACACACCGCACATCGAAACTCAAAGTTGGCCAGCTCACAAGTACAGCCAGAGCTTCCAGACAGCTTTATCAACCCATCCTGAACTCATTGGTAGACATCAAGGGTTAAAAGACACCAAAGGACCTAAACAAATAGGAAGATAATATGGGATAAAACAGAGACCAAGAAATGAGAAGAATAATTCAAAATGAAATAAAACAAAAAAATTTATTAGAGGGCTGGGCAGGTAGCTCATTGGTACAGTACTTGCCTGGCATGTGTGAAGCGCAGAGTTCGATCCTTTGCCACAAAATGATGATGATGATGACAACGATAATGATGATTATGATGGTGACAATGAACAACAATAAAACATAGAATAACAAAATTAAATTTAAGTAGTCTCAGAAACACTTTATAATCATGAAACAAGCATAGTCAAGGGGGAAAAGTCACGGGAACAAAAGAAGAGTAAGTTAAAAGCATGATAGCAGAAATGAAAAACTTAAATAGTTAGAAGACTGAGTTGAGGAAATCCATTCAAAAGTAGAAGGAAAATACAGTGAAATGGAAAATAGAAGTAGAGGACAATTCCATGTTGTTCAACTCCTAAATAATAGGGCTTCTAAGAAAGAACAGAGATAATAGAGTGAGGAAAAAAACCAATGAAATGTTTTCTGAAAACTCCCTGGAATCAATGGACTTGAATTTACAAAATGAAAAGTTTCATGAGTGCCTTACATAGTAGATTCAATCAACATGTAGTAAATGCCAACTATGTTGCAGACAATATTTTAGACTCGGAGAATAAAGAGTAAATGAAACTGACCTAAACTCTTGCCCTCATGGAACATGCATGTTTAAAGGTGACTGAAATAATCCAGGGGAGGGCTGGGGATTTAGCTCAGTGGTTCAAGTCCTTACCTGGTAAGCATGAGGTCATGAGTTCAATCCCTGGTACCAAATAAATAAATAAATAAAATAATAATAATAATAATAATAATCCAGAGGGATTTCACTGATTGGTTGGGCAGTGCAGAGACAAGAATGTGGAGGTCAGATCCTGGCTGTAAATTATAAGCTGTAAACTAGCTGTAAGGTGCAATATGGTTTATAGTAGAGAGGGTTTACTGGGTACTTAGAGGCAGAGTCTGAAAGGCAAGTTAATGTTGAGTTACAAATGACTCTAAGACAACTAGAAGAAAAGAAGTGTCATTTAAGAAGCAGGGAAAATTCAGAGAAGACCAAGATCTTTTGTGGAGTGAGGCAGCAGCCAGGATTTGGAACTTGGTTAGGAACCTACAAAACTTGATGCACCAATCACATATCCAGGTAGAAATGTCACTAAGCAATTGGATAAATGGGTCTAGAGTATAAGAGAGAAGTCTGGGCTAGAAATAAAAATTTGGGTATTATCATTCTTTCTTCTAGGCCTTCCCACGCCTTGCTGCTTGGATTAGCCGAAAATGGTCATTCTGTCCTATGGTAGTACTGTATTCTGCTGTGGCATGGTGATAGATCATGGTCAATTTAGAAACAGAATCTTGAGCAGTTCAATCCCTAGGACCATTTTCCTGCTGGATGCACAGTGTCTGGTTTAGGTTACTTCCAATGTTTAGGTATCATGAATGTAAAACATTCCCATGACCCAAATGAGATAACATTAAAAGTAACCATTTAATGAACTCTATTAGAAGTGTGTCTCAAATCTAGTTTTTCCTTTGCCTAATATATCTCTGCTTTTGCTTGACAATGCCCCCTGCATGATTAAGTGGAAGGAAATCCCACCTAAACTTCAGAGCAGACCCTGATTAGTCCAAACAAACCCAAACACTGCCAATGAGTAGTTGAAGGCTGTACCACACCTTGAGAAGTAGCTCTGACCAACAAAATGTAGGAAGATGTCAGCTGGGGCTTCTAGGACAAGTTTTCTGACTCCCAAAAGAAAGAGTGAGTCCTTTCTTTTCTGCACAGAAAAAGACAACATCTGGAGAAATTCAGACGCATCTCCTCCCTGGCCTTCAGGATCAGGAAAGAGATAAGGCCAAACAGAAAGGAAAACATTTCCCCATGTTGTCGGGAATGCTTCTTGTTTTTCACTATTAAGAATGGTGACAGGAATTCAAAAGACGATGTGACAACCCAGGACTTTTCCATATGTCATGGCCATCATAATTCGATTCAGTTACTCACAATTTCTCCTGTTAGCCTTGGATCAGAGCTTAGTGTTCTAGGTCCATCACCAGTATCTCCATGCAAGACAATGATTACACGTCAAATAGGTTTGTCACCAAAAATTCCCTTCCAAGGGGATTTTATTTATTTATTTATTTTTTCCTACCTAACATTCCCTGTATCGTTCTTTGCCTAACAATATCACATTTCTTTGGATATTCATCTTCCCCCATTCTATACGGTTCCCTGCATTCATCACAAACTTTCTCTCCTCCTTTCCGATCTGTATTTGGCCACTGAGATTCTCTTTCTAGGGAACTGAAATCTTGAATAGGAACATAGGGTAGGGAATAGTTGAAGCAGATTTATTTCCTTGATTGACTCTGAAGAGACTGCCTTTTCTTCCTGATGCAAGACCCTTGGTGTTCTTCTGATTCCTTTTTCACTTGAGGTCTGATTTTCCAACTCTTTCTTCAATGCCATAAATTACCCAATAGCCATCCAACAAGTGGCTCTTTTGCTAAGCTAGCGATATCTTCTCTAGCTTGCAACCCAAGGTTCCTAAAATAAGAATCATCCACAAATTTCCAAAAACAATAATTTATCATTGAGTGAATTGCGGAATGAATAGATCCTTTAATTAGAATTCTTTGAATACAGTTGGTTATGGCACTGTGAGTTTGCCTGGCTGTACAATTATTACACAATAATCTTGTCATTAGCCACATTATGAGTATCACTTGCCAAAACTCACTTTTTTGCACAAGGGACACTCTCTTACTTCTCAGTATAAAGGCTGTCTCTGAATGGAAAAGTCGTCAGGCCACAGAGTGTGGTGGTGGCTGGCAGGCAAGCGTGCGGTACTCCTCTCCTGCCAACGACCTCCACTTGCACACAGAGCACACCACCAGAACACTACCTTGAGTTTTGTGGGTGACAGGGAGTTCATGAGATCGTACATCCCATGGAAGGTGTCCTAATAGGGCTATTTAAGAAACTGCAAAATCTGATCATGACATCAATGATGAGATTGAAGGGGTATAAATGGTACTTGCATTTCTTTTCTCTCCCAGTAGTCCCATTTAGTGTGATTTCTGTTTTCCTGAAGCCTGAAAGCATTAGAATAAAAGGGGCTCTAATGAAAAGTCATTGCCTTAAATTCAGCAATTCTGTTGTCTCCTGTCTTTCTCTCGACCTACCACCAGTCATTAAAGATCAGATAGTCCTATAGATCACACTAGCTGGAGCACATTTGTATCAAAACATCATAGGTACTCCACAAGTATGCATACTTATTCGATGTCAGTTAAAACTTAAAGAAAATACATAACAAAATACACACCAAATTCCATGACCTAATATGGCCCAATAGCCTTTATCTCACTGGAGTGTTACAAGTCCAGCACATTTTGTGTTCAAAGGCTTCTGGCTATGATAAAGAATAAGACAAGTTCAAGTTCAGGGAAGAAACCAGCAGATATTTGAGAAAGAAGTAAGTACAGTCACTGTTCAACAAATACTTTTGGAAGGGCTAAATGCAGGCAGACAAGAAGAAATAAAGAAAACATTAGATCCAGTTCTGTTCTGATATCATTGCTTTCAACTATACCACTCTGGTTCTTTTGCTTTTCTATATTTTTGTAAAATATTGAAAACAGCACATCTATAAGATCATGCAGCCTTTTTTTATATGTGAAAAAATCAAAGCCTGGTAAAAAAAAATTTGAAGTAAAATAGGCAGGATATGTGCCAATGAGCGTAAAGAAACTTTGGCCAGGGTGAAGGCTCCAGCCAATCAGCAATGGGCCCCATTGGGGAGCAATGGGAAGAACTAATGGTACCCCCAGGTAGCTCCATGAGTGGCCTTAACCAGATTAGTTTTATTTGTTAAATGATATAGAAAACATTCATAACTATTGAAACAGAGAAAAAGTTTCTTGTTTTAAGGATCATTATAGGAATGATATAAATTAGAGTTGCTATGGCTTGATGTAGCCCCCAAAAGTCATGTGTTACAAATTCAATCCCTCATGCAGTGGTGCTGGAGCCTGTTAAGAAAGTGAATAGGAGCTGTGAGCTCTGCCCCGGCGAATGGACTAATGTTGTTCTCACTGGTGTTGGGTAGTTACTAAGAAAATAGATTTGTTGTAAAACAAACTTGCCCACCTTCTGCCTTCCTTCATTGAATGGCGCCCATCTCAAGACACCAGTGCCATGCTTTTGGACCTCCAGCCTCCAGAACCATGAGTCAAATAAATCCCTATTCTTCATAAATCATGCAGCCTTAGATATTCTGCTCCAGTAGTGAAAAAATGGACTAAGATAAGATTGCTGAAAAGAAAATTGGGAGTGATTAGAAACATATCTGGAATTTTCTCCCCAATCTGTAATTATCATTCTCTTCTGAGATCCTTGATGATTTACATGTTTGTGTTGTGCATCAGAGAAGGCCTCTCAACATCACCAGCCAGTGTGGGGGAACCCAGCGCCAGCTTTCTCCAGTAGTATCCTGGCCACATCTTCTGCTTCTCTTATCTTGGCAAAAGTACAAAAGGACCTTTAACACATTGTAGCTGCCAAGTGCCGCCTCCATTATCCACTTCCAGGGATAACTGGGTTAGCCTTCTTATCTGATGGAAGCAACTGACAAAATTTGATTTTCCCCCCTTTTATTCTTACCAACTATTGCCATTGGATAATATGCAGTAGATTTAGTACCCTGAAACTCTAAAGTCTTGTAAGAGCCCCTAGAGGGCCACGTCCTGCACAGTCAAGTGGAGATCTATGCCCATTTTGACCTTCTGGGACTCTTCCTCATGGTACTATGACTGAAGAAGTGTAAGGACAGAGACTTGGTGATGACAACATGAGCAAAACTGCATCTCACTGAAGAAAACACCTTCCCTTCCAAACTCTTCTGCTTCCCGGACACTAAGGCCCTTATGAATAAAGGCTATCAGGGTTCAGATGTGGAGTTCCCTGGGATAAGCTCTAGAAGAGAGGCGGAGACTAGAGTTCATTTGCTTTCCCAAACAAGAAGCCAGCGAGTTACCTGCTTTAGCAAGCCTTCTGACAGCACGAAAAAGACAAAACATGGGAGGGGCTAGGGTCCGTCCTTGGGAGGATCACCGTGCATTGCCATTTCTGCCACATCAGGACACATCTCAGTGGCCGTGCTAACTTCATCCACCACTCATACAATCTTCTCAAGAAATTCTACCGGCATAGCACATACCCTGCATACTGCAGGGCCATGTGAAACCCCATGCCCCAGAGGACAAGTGATGACCATTGAAAGGCTTCTGTTTCATTTTAATGACCTGATTCTCATCTCTGTGTCCACAAAACCTGTGGATCTGTCTATATGCGCCTCCACCTTGGTCCAAGACCCTTACTGCTCCTGGAGAAGAGGAGTCAGACTGCACATTCACATGGAAACTTCATGCAAGGCTGAGGACTGCCTGTATGAAAACTCACAGGCCATGTCCCATTTTTCTTATGCAAGTTGTTGGTTTTTCAGGACTAAACATGCCTCCCTAGAGAGCCATCCATCCTCTGGTATAGAGTGCGATACTGGACACACACACTCTGCAGGACCCTATAGCACTGACCAAGAGACACATAAATTTTAGGGGTAGGACTGAGCTATTCTCAATCTCTTAAGGCCAGCAGATGTCTCAGTGTGACAGCATCTGCCACAAAGGCCAGTTCTAGGGATCCATATGCTAACTCAGCAAGCTTATATTTTTCTATAAGCTTTTAGAAATGTATTTCATCCTTCTCATTTTCCAGAATTGACTCTGCTAATAGCAAGAACCCAAGGCCCTTCCCTGATGCCTTGTGTAGCCTTTCCCTATGAATGCCCCATGCACCATCTCATGTCTTGCTCCATCTGGACCTTTGTCACTTAAATTCATCTTTTTCCACCAATGTGGGAAACTGCTTAATCCCAAAATACACACCACAGCTTTTGCTGAAGGCTTTGGATGCATTTTCACAACTATAACATCCAAGACTCTCCTTCACGCCACATTGCCAGGTGCCTTCTTGGAGATTGGGTCATTGGTGACTCTGAAACCACATATGACTTAGGACATTGTGATGCTCACTGACACAGAGGGGTGTTTGAGCCACAGCTCAAATCCTCCTCTCAGGAAGCTGGCCTTACACCTCTGAAAAAGAGCTTTACATTTTGATTCCTGTGGCTTCCACCTAGAACCAGGAACCTTTACAAAATAATCAGGTGTTTCTTCTCTCAACCCAAGACCTCTGAGAGAGTTGTAGAAGTTCGACTGGGCCTGCCAACAAATGTTTTCAGCCTGTCTGGATAAACTCTACTTGTTTTAAGAAAAATTCCTTTTTTCCCAGAAATTTGATATGTGAACCATCCTGTGTCCCTTTAAAAACTTATAGCATCTTAAAAAAATTTACAGCATCTACTTTGGGGCATTTCCACAATTCACTGCCTGAAAAAACTTGGATCATGCTTGTTTACACATGATGAATTTTGTGTCAGCTACATCTAGTATTAAACAAAAGGTTTTAGCCGGGCGTGGTGGCACACGCCTTTAATCCCAGCACTCAGGAGGCTGAGGTAGGAGGAACATTGTCAGTTCGAGGCCGACTTGGGCTACAATGCGAGCACAAGGCCAGTCTGAGCTACACAGTGCGTCCCTGCCTCAAAAAACCAGGGCCAGGAGGTTGGCTCAGTGGCTTACGCGCCTGTCAGGCAGGTCCGAGGTTGTAAGTTCAATCCCCGGTGCCACAAAAAAAAAAAAAAAAAAACCACAAAAAACAAAAGATTTTCCCACTAGTTCTGAAAGTGGTTCCTGTGATCTCTTCTTACTTTTCACCTGCAGACTCTGGCCAGTTAGTGACAGTGTGGCAGCCAGGCTAGGACACTATCCTTCAGTGTCCTTAAGTCACTGTCTTAGTTCATTTTCTGTTGCTATAGCAAAATACCTGAGGACATTTATAAAGAAAAGAGGTTTATTTAGCTCACAGTTTTGAAGGCTAAAAGCCCAAGATTGGGTAGACTGTTCACCCTCTGGTTAAGACCTTATAGTGGATAGTATCAGCGTGGTGGAAATGTGTACAGAAGAGATCAGATGGCAGGACAAGAAATCAGAGACACTCGGGTCATGCTGGCTCTTTTTATAACAATCTTCTCTCATAGGAACTAACTGGGGTCCCACAAGAACTGTATTAAATCTTCACAGGACTGGGGATATAGCTCAGTAGCGTAAGTGCCTGCCTGAATAGTGCAAAGTCCTGAGTTGGATTCCCAGTACCGAGAGAGAGAGGGGGAGAGAGAGAGAAAGAGAGAGAAAGAGACAGAGAGAGAGAGAGAGAGAGAGAATGTTGATGTTTAGCTAGGCATGGTGGCACACTCCTTTAATCCCAGCACTCAGGAGGATGAGGCAAGAGGATCACTGCAAGTTCGAGACCAGCCTGGGCTACAAAGTGAGCCTAAGGCCAGCCTGAACTGCATAGCGAGACCCTGTCTCAAAAAGACAAAACAAAACAAAACAAAACACCCAAAAAACAACAACAAAAATCTTTCCAAAACCATGTCCCCCAGTGATTGAATCTCCCTCCACCACTAGCTGCCTCTCACTTTTTCTTTTCTTTTGTAGTGGAGGTGATGGAGCCCAGGGCCTCACACATGCTAGGCAAGTGTTCTACCCTTGAGATACACCCCAGCCTTAGGCCCTACCTCAACACTGCCACACTGAGGACAAGTCTCCAGCACGTGTGACTTCCTGGGCAACACATGCAAACCATATGCAAATCATAGTCAACACCATCTCGGTGGCTTACTGAGCGAGTGCAGGGTATAGGCAGGGGAACTGCAGGGTCTCTTTTGGGATATGCCTGAGTCCTTTGATCACCAAGGAGAGGATCGCTTCTCTACCTCATCCCCAGTTAGCTCCACCCTCTGCAGCCCCAGGCTCAGTTCCCACTTCCCACCTCTCTACCACCAGCAGATGTCAACACAGGCAGAGGTTCCCTGCACGGAACAGCCCACTGGGCATCACAGTATTTACTCTCAGAAGCTCTCATTCCTTGTTTATCACCCCACAATGATCAGGCAAGTTAAAAATTCTCCAGACAGCTGGTTAAAAGAAGTGGGCTGTGAGTCCCTGGTCACTCCCTGCAAAGTGTGCATGCTTAACAGCATTGCTGTGGGATGTGTTCCTTTGCCTTCGGGAGTTAACCCACCCATGGCGAACTCCTCAGCCAACACTAACTCTACTGTCAACATTACCTGACAGGACCACCACCGAGACACCCCCATAACCATGCAAACAACTCTGTAAGAGTAAGAAAGACTTTCCTCGGACTGGAGTGTCCCTATCACAGGACCACTGGCAATCTGGGCTAGACAGCTCCTTGTCGGGGAGTGGCAAGGAGCTGCCCTGTGCACTGTGGGGTATTTAGCAACATCCCCAGCTTCTGCTTGCTAGATGAGCAGCATCCTCCACCCCAAATGTAACCAACAAAAATGTCCCCGGACATTGCCAAACACATTTTGGGGAAGCTGGCTCAGTGTCTGTGGTTGGAGACTGCTACCCTAGGATGCATTCTTTCAGCTCTTTCCCTGCTTCTGAACGGGAGTTCCTGGGAGGCTGAAGTCTCTGATGCGGAGTCTGTTTCCACTGTAACACTTGGCAGTGCTGTGCCTGCTGGGACAAGTGTCTGCACAGGCTCCCTCTCCCCGTGTGCCTCGGTCTGTTCCAGCTGCTATAACCAAGCTCCACAGGCTTCGTAGCTTTAGGAGCATCAGAAAGTTGTTCGGGGGACCGAAGTCTGACATCAGAGAAGCAAGAAAGTGAAGAGTGAGAAACTCCAAGATTTTCTTTTGTCACTACCTTATAGTCAACTGAATTTTTATTTTCAGTTACAGTAAGTCCCCATGAACAATCAAGTTGCAAACAAATTGAAGAAGTAGCTCACGTGTCTGCTGGACATGGACGCGGCTGTGTGCTTACTGTACAGTCGGGGACTCACTGTATTTTTGTGCATGCATTTGGTTTTTTTTTTATGCTTTACATTGCATGTTTGTGTCAAAGGTGTATAAGACTCATTTTGTCCAACTTATGAACAAATCCGACTTACGAATGTTCTCCTAGAAAAGAACTTCTTTGTAAGTTGAGGATTTACTGTATTTATAATGCTCATTATGTGCAAGGCAAAAGGTTTTATAAATAGTACCTCACTGACCCTCACAGCTTCTGTGACCCTCAGCCCCACTTCCCTGATGTGGTCAGGGGAGCTACTCAGAATCCAGAATTATAACCAAGCAATCCTGGGAGTGTCCCCATTGGGTATCTGTAACATTAACTCAGTGGCTATTGGAGATCTTGTGCTCCACCCTGCACACTAAATAGTAGAGGAAGACAGCATGCAGAGAGCAAGAGAAGAGAGAAATGTACAGGCAAGGGCAGAGAGGGACGGCGGAGAAGGGCCTCACGTGCAGGCTCCGGCTCCCTGGTTATTCCCAAGGTCAGGACGGGCTCCCTGGCCACTCCTGGATCTCCACAACCACCTCCCATGTTTGGTATAACACAGATTAAGTTGCTTTTGATTTGAAAGATAATGGGAAAATAAAGAACCATTTTACAGACATTCTAGTTAGAAGATTTGTTTATTTGTCATTTATTTGGTCCCAGGAATTGAACCCACGGCCTCACTAAGTCACTTAGTTACCCAGGTGGACTCAGATTTATGACCTTCCTGCCTCAGTCCCGATGGTGCTGGTGTCACAGGTTTGTACCACTCCATCTGGCTAGAAGCACTGTTTATTGACATTCATGCATAATACATGCTTTGTGTTGCCACTGGAAAGAAATGACTCTGACATTTCTGTGTACATTAAAGACCTGGACATAAATGAATGGATTTCATGAGGCTGAAGTCTAAGTGCTCTTTCTTGCCCTTGTGAATGGGGAGCTGAAGGAAGAAGCTAGAGGTGAAAAACTATAAAGCGGGCAAGCAAGCCACCCCCCGCCCTGAGAAACACCAAACCCTCGCTCCAGGCCTGGTGGGCAGGGCGGTTGGAAGGGACAGGGAAGCGCGGAAGAGGGAAGCATCTGAGGGAGCATGGTGAGTCCCAAGACCATGAAGAATATGGCTATCCGTGTCTAAGTGTCAGTGCTCAGGGCCACTCCCCTTCCGCCTCACGTGCACATTCATATTCACTGGGTGTCTACTGTGGGCCAGGTAACTGGAGGCCGAAACATAAAATGGGAAGGGATCCAATTACTTCTGTACCAACTGCTTTTGTATGGCTCTGGAAGGCATTTTTCCTAAAGGACTGGAAGGGAAAGTCCACAACAATTATGATAGCTGCTATTTCTCTGGCCCTCCTAATAATCGTGGCTGTGCACCGTGTGTTCTATGCCTTACCTCGTTTCATATGCTGGCTTGGTGACTTCTTTGTCACGGAGACACAGTATGTAACACTCACAATTTAGAAGAAGAGAGGTTGATTTTGGCTCACGGTTTCAGTCTCCGATGCAGAAACTGCACAGTGGCAGGGCCGGGGCAGAGGAAAGCTGCTCACTTCCTGGAAGCCAGGAAGCAAAAGGAGAAAGGAGCCCAGGAGGGACTGAGACCCTTCCCAGCCACGCGCCCAGCAACCCTCCTCCCAGCAAGTCCTACTTTGGCATTCAGTATAGCACACCCATGATTAATCACTGTCCAGACACAGGAGGCTTCTGGGGGCACCCCAGATCTAAATCATAACACATGCACAAGGAGCCTCTTGGGAAGGGGATATTACTGCCTCAATCGCACATAAAAAGACACTGAGGTATAGAATTAAAGGCAAACTCACCCAAGGTCACAGAGCCAGTACTTGGCAGAGCCCTGACTTGGACATGGGCATTCTGACCCCAGGACTATGCTCCCAACCCTATGCTGTCTGAGAATCATGCTGACCTTGAAGGGTGGACAGGACAAGAAGGGGCCTTTCACTGGGAGGGACTGTAAGGACCAAGCTTGACCACCTCCCCCACCCCCCCCACACGCACACACCCACATGGACCCAACTTTCAGGGTTAAGGCAAATGCCCACGGAGATGCCAAGCTAGGCACTTCCTTGACCAATTGTCCAGGCTTTCTGGGAGAGAGAAACTGCACGGGCAATCCATCATCCACTGACTGTGGCGCCGGCCGCGGGCTCTTGGGGCCTGTGCTTGACTCCATTAACATCATTTAGTTTTTAGACTTTTCCTAATTAAGAAAGGTTCCCACCAGCAACAGCAAAAATCCTCACCTCCTCTTTCATTATCCCAGCTTTTCTTCCCCTTAATTACTATTGAGCTCTTGGCTGATTAAATTAGTTTTTGAGGTCCTTTCTGAAATCTTGGGGAAATTATCTAAAAATCATGAAATCAATTCCCTTCCGCTGTTTTAATCTTTTATGCCCTCTGCTTACAGAGGGATGGGCAGACAAGTGCAGGCCCTCTGAGAAGTGTGCAGCGCTACACTGCTTGCCAGCCTTCTAGGGCCTTTGTGGACCATCTGGGTCAATTTCCTTCCAAGTAAATGAAATGCAAATAAAAATTCCAGCAGTTTTTCAGCTGCCGGCTGCCCAGCTGATTAGCATGACAGAGGCTGGGAGATGAGGCCTGACCCGGTGCACTTCCCGTCGTCTCATTAA
The DNA here is from genome assembly GCA_004363535.1 of Dasyprocta punctata. NCBI lineage: Eukaryota > Metazoa > Chordata > Mammalia > Rodentia > Dasyproctidae > Dasyprocta > Dasyprocta punctata. The sequence goes on along the minus strand of RJWM01002608.1, from coordinate 11,629 downwards.
GTTGTAACTCCACCGTGGCTGCATTCATGGTGTTTATTGATGCTGAAAGGCGTCTTTATCCAAAACTAGCTAAATTCACATTCAGAGTTTTTACTTGGAAGTCTTGCCCGCTTCAGCATCCACATGAAAGTGAACCTATTGTGGCCAGCTCATGTGTCCTGCTGATTCTGAAACAATCTGGAGGTTTCCCAAAAAATGTTTATTTCCCAAGTTTGCATCCTTTCACCCTACTCCCCCCAACTCCAAAAGGCAGGGGACACACAGTGCAGGAGGAGGTAGCAGTGAGCGTGGGAGGAATTCCTAAAGTCAAGTTCTTAAGGACGCTTGAAAGTGAGGCCCTAATGATTCCAGGGTCTGTAGGACTGGCGAAAGCAGCCACACTCCAGGGCTCCTGCGAGGCAGTCCTACCTGGGCACTGTCTCTCTGGTTCCGGTAACAGCTGTGACCTCTGGCTCCCATCTTCTTGATCTCTCTGCTAGAAAAAGGGCAGTTTCCCTTCTGATTGCTATTAACTGTATGTGGAAATGTATCGTCAGCAGCCTTGATTTACTGCAGGGTCCTCACTGCGTTATGGCCTTGGCATTTGCATACTAGGGAATCACTCTTCTGCCGCCAAGGATGGGCGATTCCAAGGCTGTGTGACCCTCCTCCCATTGTCATCCACGTACCTGAGAGAATACTTCATGGGAGAAAAAGAGGTATTAGTGTTCGGAAATTGAAAATAAGAGGAGAGGAGATGAAATCCAAAAGTGAGAGTTATTTGTGATTCTTTGGTTCCTGCCAGATGACAAGTAATGGTCAAAATTCAATCCCCCTGATCCTGCTGGGGTAGCAAAGGGGGAGAGATCTTTGAAATAAAGTTTAATGAATGATTTGGTAGTGATTTTTTTTTGTTTTTGTTTTTGTTTTTCTTGCATGAGGTTAAAGCTTGATGCTTTTTCTAGATTCTGGTTAGCATTTAGCCGACTGGATGTGCATGGAGTCATATGTGGTAAAAATGTTGGTGTCCTTCAAAATGAACACCAGAGATCTTTAGCAGACCAAAGGAGTAATTTATTCTCTCTCTCTCTTTCTCTCTCTCTCTCTCTGTCTGGCTCTTCTGTCTTTCTTTTGCAGTGCTTGGAATCTAACCAAGGGCCTCATGTATGGCAGGCAAATGCTCTACCACTGAGTTACAGTCTCAGCCCCAGAAAATATTTTTTAAATACTTAAATAACATTGGACCTATTATAACACCTTCAACCAGTCTACAAATCCTTCTTAATCTCTTGCACACAGGCTCTGTGCTAAGGATATAGTATTTAACACGTTTTTATTAAAATCAGTTTCTAGACTCATTTTCCTTGTAAGGCTATTTTAATAACTGAGGGCCCAAATTAGTAAGCTGGTCACTTTGTGGGTCAGCTCAGATCTGACTGGCTGGGAGTGATGCCTTCCAGAAACTAGCCAGAGTCACACATTAACAGTGCCATGTGACAACAGTGCCGTTTACAATGCCTCTTCTCCATTCCTCACAATGACCTTGAAAGTTATGGGCATGTGAGTTATATAGATAGCCCTATTTCACAGGTTAGAAAACTGAGGCTCAGAGAGCCACTGTGCTACCCAAAACCAAGAGCTGGGGTCGGAAGCAGGTTTAACTGAACTTGGGGTCCAGGCTCTTCCAAATATACTTTACTGTCTGCATTCCACCAGTGCATGCTTCTCACTACTTCTGCTTCAAATGTGGAACAGCTTTTATGCCTCTTGAGGAAATAAAACCATGGACCATGGGAGCCACACACGGAACATTTAACGGCCCTGTAGGGATAACTCTCTGCAGCTCCCTGCCACAGGCTGCTTGTGGTGCCTGACATCTGCCTAGGCAGAAAGCTAAAGTTGGTTCCCATTTGCTAGAAAGAGTATGTGTGCTTCAATGCCGTCTCCACGCCCATCGAGCGCAGCTGCATCCCACCAGGGGCGCGGCTAGAATGGGGCTTCGGGGCTACATCGAAGTGCACCTTGGCCTTTCTGATCTTCTCTTCAAGCCAGGGCATCTCAGAGACCTAACTGGTCAGGGTCTGGCTCTGCCGTGCCCCTCCCTTCCCTCACTGTCAACCTGGAGGGCCAATCACCTGGTGGCACAGTTTGACTGAAGTGGCCACACCCACCACAGTGGCTAAGTGAGGCTCAGTACTTACCATGTCCTTAGAGATGAGACTCAAATTGGTCCCAGTTTTGATCATATGAAAACACGGTGTACTAGATACTAAACCAGTAATAATGACAGGCTGTCTGTCTACCAGGCACTGATTAGAGTAGACCCCCTTCTTATCTATAGGGGTACATTCCAACACCCCAGTCGATAGCTGTAATGGTAGATAGTATTTAACATTGTATATACTATGCCTTTTGCTTTCTATACATACATCTCTATGATAAAATTTAATTTACAAATTAAGCACAAGAAGACATTAACAACAATAACAAATAATGAAATAGATCAATTATTATAGTATACTGAAATAAAAGCTATGAGAATGTCTGTCTGTGTCTCTCAAAATATCTTAGTGTACTGTACTGATCCTTCTTGAGATGATGCAAGATGATATGGTGCCTGTATGAGATAAAATAAAGCAAATGGTGCAGGCACTATGATATAGTGTGTGGCCACTATGTAAAGGTTATATAAACACAAGCTCTGTAATACCACAACAGTCAATGACTACTAAGTGACTGACAGGTGAGTAGCATATACAGTGTGGATATACTGGACAAAGAGCTAATTCAAATCCTGGGAAGGATGGGGAATGAAAACTCAAGATTTCATCATGCTATGCAGAAGAGTGCAAAAGATAGAACTAATGAATTGTTTGTTTCTGGAACTTTCTATTTAGTATTTGTGGATTGCAGTTGGCTTCAGGTGATTAAAACTATGGGAGTAAAAACATGGATAAAGGAAGATAACTACTGTAAATACTTATAACTGTATTGGGTATTAAACAAGTAGAGAAATCATTACTGATCTAGAACCTACTGGTCTATGGTCCATCTTTAAAGTGTGGTTCATTGATCCACAGAATGAGCCTCATCTAGGAGCCGGTTAGAAAAGCAGACTCTTGGGCCCCACCTCTGTCCTACCAAAGTTAATCTGTGTTTTAACAAGTTTCGTAGGTGGTTCGTATGCACTTTAAAATTCAGTGTAATGCTCCCTGTAAGTCTGTGATCAAAGGAAGTATGATTATTTTTCCTCAAGATTTTGAACTCAAATGAAACTATATATCTCAGAGTTCTGAGCAAACTTGAAGCTTCTTGACTGTAGGTTTCCTTTGTGCCTGCAAGCGAGGGTTCTTGTTAGCCCTTATTAGTTTCCATAAGCATAAAGAAGTTTTTACCCGACAGTATTCTGAACAAGTGTAGAACGCTTAACATAGATCAAGCGTCTCTCATCCAAAGTGCTTGAGATTAGAAGTGTTCTGAACTTTGAAAATTTTCAGGTTTGAACATACTTGTGTATATACATAATGAAATATCCTGAGGAGGGGATCAAAATCAAAGTTCATTTATATTTCATATATGCTTTTTTTGCACATTGTGTGAAGTTAATTTTATACAAAATTTTGATCAGTGTTTACATAGAACACAGTTTCATTGGAGTTTTCCATTTGATGTCAGGGAAGAGCTTGATTTTGGAGCATTTCAGATTTCAGGGTTTCAGACTAGGGTTGCTCAACTTGTGTTTTTTAGTGTCTTCAAATATGCATTATGTCATCTTCACAACAGTCTTGTGGCCTGGGAATTGTTGCTGTTGTTTTTGTGTTATGAATGAAAATCAGACAGAATCTGTTATCTACTTTGTGAATTTTGCTTCCTGGCATACAAAATGTCCTACTGTTACTAATAGTTTAATATTAATGATGGTATTAAGTTCCTTTGCAAAAGCCATACAGCCAATAAACTATGGAGCCAAGATTTAAACTAACAACTTCTAATTTTTTATGAAAGTAGTAAACCGACATGGTAAACCGACATGGTTTAATGAATCAATGAATTTCTTCAAGCCTTAAAACATACCCCATACCCTTATTTTCCATTTTTCCTTCCTTGAATGTAACCATTTAAAATTCTTCAGCTTTGAGTACTTTTGATCAGTGTTTATAGTTTTTAGGACATAGATAATGAATGTATTTTGGTAGATTTATACAGTAATGTTACTTTAAGCTTTTTTGTGATGTTGTAACTTATGCCTTTACAATTTTACTTTTGAATTGTTCATTGCTTGTATAGAGGCCAACACTAGACTTCTGTATATGACTCTGTGACCTTGTTCCATGATCTTGCTAAACCTGTTTGTCTGTTCTATTGATTTTCATGTAAATTCTTTGTAAAAAAAAAAATTCTTCAGCTGGTTTACCTTGTATGTCTGTTCATGTCTATAAATAACAAATTCATACTGCTCTTTCTTTCTTTTGTTTTTGTTTTGCTTTGTTTTGTTTTGTTTCATTTTGTTTTGTTAGGCATAATCAACTGACTTCTCACTTGAGAAGGTAGACATTTAACTTTCTTTTCTGTCCTCCCAGTACAATTTTAAAAAACACTTTGGCCACAAAATTCAGTGTTTTCAACTGACAGGGCAAATGGCAGGGAAAGGAATTGGGAAAATCTCCCTAGAGATCAGTGACAACACTGGGAAAAATGATCAGAAATAACCATTTCAGTGGGACCTTAATTCAAGACATAAAAAATTCAAGAAATATTTATTCCAGAGAGAACTATCAAACATTAGATAAAAAAAAGTGAAACTATGGCACTCTGACCTGTGATAAATACTGTGTCACTTCCCACTTGCCCAGGTAGAGTTTTGTAGATCTAGGGCACAGCGGGGCATAGAAAACAACAGCTTCACCACAAATTGACCTGATTGGGAGCTGAATGCCGAAAATCCCCAGGCCCCAAACATTGGAAAAACCAGGAGAGGTCCTAGTTCCAAACAAATGGGAAAGGCCAACATCACAGCTAGTTTATGGCCGGGGAAAATAACAGACTATCAAACTAGCCATAAATATAACTCAGAAATTTTGTTTTGCTTTATAGTGCTGGGGCTCACACCCAGAGCCTCACATATGCTAGGCAAGCTCTCTAACCCTGAGCTACATCCCCTTGAGGGATCTTTGGAAAGAGATAGTCATAATGGTATCTCATATGTCCCCAGAAGTCTGGTAAATTGCACACATTTGCAAGGTTGGATACATGCTAAGGAGAGACCAGAATAAGCCTGAGCTACCCATGCATCCCTGGCTAAACAAGAAACTTTCACACACAGAGAGGAGACACATAAATGGCAGTGAACAGCAAACCCAGGACAGCTTGTAATTGACCTTAATTTGTTTCCCAACACCCATCAGATCTACTAGCAAGGGATCTGAATTTTTATTGTTTTAAGGTGTTTGAGCACAATTTTGGATAAAGTACTGATGATCACTAAATTACGCTGACACAGGCTTTAGAAAGCCAGAATTAAAACTAAAAACAATAATTTAAACAAAATTGACAAGAAACACCAGCTACTAGCCTTTACAAGGGAAATTAGTACAGGCAAGTTACTAAACAAATGAACAGACCAAAACACCACAAAACAAAAAATAGTCATAACTCCAGGACAGGAAGAGTGCCCAGAGGTGAATCAGATTCTGGATTGCCACAGTGTATTATCTGAAATTTCTAGCCTTTAGACAAAAATTACAAGATATGTAAATGACCAGGAAAATGAAACCCACACATGGGTGTATGGGTTTGATCCTGTGTCCCCGCAAAGTCTCATGTAATCATGTCATGGACAGGGCTGAGTCTGGCATTTGTGATTGGTTTGCTGTCTAGCACTGGGATTGGCAATGTGAGTGCTGCACCTGCCAAGGGGTGGAGCTGGCATACAGTGTAAGGGTGAGAGGAAGGCAGGTTTCTTGCTCTCGCACACGTGAGTTTGCCTTGCTGTTGCTGCAGCCATGAATGGCTGCCCTGCCACTCCATGCTGCCTTGGAGCCAACTGAGCATAGACTGAAACCCCTGAGAACTCTAAGAAATAAGTCTTTCCTTCCCTAATTTTGGGCATCAGTTATTCTGTCTCAGCAGCGAGTGAAAAGTAACTAAGACAATGGGTCAGGGGAGTAGGCAATAGAAACTGTCTTTGAGGGAGCTCAGATACTGAATTTAATAAATATACCAAAGCAGCTATTATAAATATGTCCAAAGAAGGAAAAACAAACCATATCCAAAATAGAGCAGAGGAAAATGAGGGTGGCAGAGAAGAGAAAAGAAAGTTCCCATGTGAGGCCAGTCATTACTCAAGGTTCCACTGTATTTCCCTGAGGAACCCCCATTTTTCTTTTATCAAATATTCTATTCCTATATCCTCGGGTTTAGATCTGGAATGTCCTCACAAAGCCTCAAGCGTTCACAGGTAGGGCTTGGGGAATGTGATTAAGTCATGGGGTGCTGTGCTCAATAGGGAACTGACCCATCGGTGAGTTCGTGGCTGAGTGTGTTGTAAGGAGATGGCACCTGGTTGGGCATGGTGGGTCATAGAAGGCTGTATCTCCTTCCCAGTTTCCTCCCGTCTCTGCTTCCTGGCCACCATGATGTGAGCCGCTTTCTTAAGCCCAGGTCCTTCTACCATGTAGTTTCTACCTTAGAACTAGCTGATCAGGGACTATAACCATGAGCCAAAGATAAACCTGTCTTTCTTTAAGTTGTGGGTATCAGGTATTGTGTCTCAGCAATGAGAAAGTAACTTAAAACACAGATTTTCTATTGTGTTCTTTTTACTTGACTTATTCTCTTATTTTGGTGAAACACACATACTCAAAAAAGAAGTAAGATTTCTCAGACTCTGAGTGTCTTTATTGTACCCTCACAGTTGATTGAAAGTTTGGTTGGGTATAAAAATCTAGATTAACTGTAATCCCAGCATTTGGGAGTCTGAGGCAGGGGGATCATTGTGAGTTCAGGACCAGCGTGGGCTACAATGTGAGCTCGAGGCCAGCCTGAACTGCATAGTGAGATCATGTCTCAAAAAGACAAAAAAAAAAAAAAAATCTAGATTGAAAATATTCTTTCCTTCAGAATTTAAAGTCATTACCTTTTAGCTTACAATGTTACTAATAAAATTTCAGAAAATATTCTGTCTCCTAATTCTTTCTCACAGACTTGTGGGGACTTGTTAATAGCATTCTACAGGTCTTCTCTGATTTTCCTTATGTGTCTGTGTCTTTCTTTTTGCAGTAACACCTGGCGTGACCTTGCAGTTTACAGTCTTGTCTTTCAGTTCACAAATTCCTCTCTTTCCTCTGTTTTTTTTTCTTTTATGAAAAATCTGTTGCTGGGATAGGAAATCTGCACAAAACCTCTAGTTTTCTAGCATTGTATTTTCTGTTTTTTGTCTTCTATTTTCTGAAAAATTTTCTTCATTTATCTTATTCTTATAACATCTATTTCATCATACTCTCTCACTTTTTATCTAAGAGACTTGTTGCTATTGTCCTTCAAATGTGCTGTGTTAGTCGTATTATGGTCCTGTTTACAGTATATCCTGTAGTATTTCTGAGGGTCTCAACTATATATTTGAAAATTTTAGCTCCTCATGCATTTCACATTATCTCTAACTTTTTGGGGTTCTTTTCTGTCCGTTTGGGTATCTCTTCTTAATGTTACAGATACTTTCCTAGCATTCTGGAAGTTGTTTGTTTATACAGAGACTGACCCAAAAATACAGTGTTTAAATGTTTAAAATTTTTACTGTAAAATGTGCATTGCTATTATTCCACCTCAAAATGTATCCCCTCTCTTTGAACACACTCATCTCATTGCTATTACATCTTTCTGAAGAAGTTATGTAAGTCCTTTTTCATGAGTGTCTGTACAACATGTGATAAAAAAAATATGGTGAAGGCCGATTCTGAGTGCCATCAAAGGGAAACACAGGCTTGTGTAACATTGTATTGCAGCATGTCCTCATCCTCCTAATTCACTAGACCTGGCACCATGCAACTTCTGGTTCTTCCTCAAAGTCAAAATGACCATGGAAGACAAATATTTTGAATCAATTCAGGACATCAAAATAGCCAGGACTGTGCTACTAAAGATAGTCATGAAACTTCCAGAACTATTTCAGGAAGTGGCAAGAATGATGAGATATGTATTTTAGAAGCAAGGGAAACTGTTTTGAGGAGATTTATGGCAACTTGTCGTTTCCTAAAATAAATTTTTAAAATTAAAACATTCATTTTATTTTTTGATCACACCTTGTATTTAAGTGTAGAAGCCAGGAAGGTAATTTGAATATCTGAGCATAAGGTGGAAAGTTGTCAGATGTGAGTTTCTTATGTGGGGCTATTTTGTTGCACAACAAAATTGTGGATACCTATTCATGAGGTCAGTATCTTTAGGTCTTTTGTGCTAGGGTCAGATTTCCTAAAAACAGTTCTTAAAATATTTTGCTGGAGTGTAATCACGGCTACAAACATTCTGACATTTCATCTTTTTGTACTCAGAGTGCTTGTGACTTTGGCTTCCCATATTAGCAGGTTGGAAAACAACTTTACTCTGCTGAATCACTTAGTACTCATATTTCTGTTTTGTAACTTGAATAGAGTAGAGAGAAGAGTTCACCTCCCAGGCCCTTCATGTAGCATTTCCATGACAGAGAATGGAGAGCAATAAAAAACTCTTAGTTCAGCAATGAAGTCTGTTTCTTTATCTGTATAATGGGAAGAAATGTGCTGGTGTTAATGGGATTGTTCTGAGGATTAGAAGAGCCCCACACCAAGTGTGGCCACTGTTGTAAGCAATGATAGCACAGGCCTTGAGGAATTCAGTGTCAATGTGGTACTAAAACCAGGGAGAGAGAGTGGGGAGTCCTACACCCCATTTTGCAAGGCTGGGTCTGGAAAGTATTGCTCCCTACAATGAATGACTACCAACAAAGCAGTTGGAAACTTAGTCATAAATGAATTATTTAAGAAGTCTTATCCCCAGAGGTTATCAGAAGCTGAAATCTGTTTGCTCAACATTTCAAAGTAATCATGAGCTGGCATTCTGGCCTGATGAAGAATTGACTTTTATGATTTTTTGGAGCTCTTTGTAGTCACACTATGGGCTACACTGGGTCAGAGGCTGAGAGCAAGGCAAGGTAGAGCAAACGGTGCTTGAGCTGTCCTTCAATGACACCTGTCATGTCCTTTTGATCCTTGATACCAAATGGAGGTTTCTGGAATTTATAATCTAAAACACCAAAAAAAATAAAATAAAATAAAATAAAACACCATAAGCAGGGGTCTTTCCAACAGGGAAGCTTCTCCAAAATACTCTTCCTTGGAAAATGTCAAGGAGGTAATACTTGTGCTATAGTTTGAATCTGCAATGTCCTACAAGGGCCAGTATGTTTTGGTCCCCAGAGCTACTGGAAGGAAGTGAAATCTGTAGAAGGTGGAGCTCAAGGGAAGAGTTTGGACTCTGGCAGAATGCCATCAGAGGGTATAAGAGGAACCCATTGTCTTTTTCTTCAGTTTTTTCTCACTTCCTGCCCATGAGGTGAGCAGCTTTGCTTTAACACACATTGCCCACTGTGATGAGCAGCCTATCACAAGCCTAAAGCAATGGGCCAACTGACCATGGACTGATACTTCTCAAATCATAAGCCAGGATGAGCCTTCTCTCTTATAAAATGACCATCTCAGGTATTTTGTTACAGAACAGAAATCTAGCTAACACAACCAGACAGTTCTGAATTTACCAGTGGTCTTGCACCATGACATGGACACTAGATCCTTACCTTGACTTAGTGACTTGTCTCACAGGAAAACTTGCTCAGCACAAGGAGCTGGTTTATCAGTCTGTTAGAATAGAAAGATGCTCTTTCTCTATTTCACAGATACAAAATACCCAATACCAGTGCTACCTCTGTCTCTGGCTCTGCTGCTTCACAAGCTGAAGGCCACAAAAGTTGTGGTGGGGACTTGGGTTAGGTTGGGAAAAGACTGAGACCTTTCAAGTTGGAGCTGGAAGTGGGGAGAACCTGCACAGTGTTAACTACAAGGCAGCAGGCAGCCTTCCATTTCGTGCTGGGACCACTTCTTTAGGGGCTCAGTGCACATCGGTTCTTAATAGAGGTGAGGTCTCACTGAGACATGAAGTAATTTGATAGAAAATCTGAAGACCATAACAATGTAAGGACCTACACTTCTACCCTGTTAGCCTCGAGGAAAACACAATGAGGACATCCTTTTCAACCCCCCATCCAGAGCAAGTCCAGATGCTGGGCACCGACACGTGAGATGGGAAAGTGAGTCAAGGGCATTCACTCTGCCTTGGGCTCACACGCTCATTCAAGAGGCCAGGGGAGGGGATGTGGGTTTAGCTCTGCGGCACAAGTGCCTGCCTGGCAAGCGCGAGGTCGTGAGTTCAGCACCAAAAAAAAAAAAAAAAAAAAAAGACAGGGGAAAGCAAGAGTTGAATTTTGGTCAGCTCCCTCAGTAAAGGTAGGTTCCTCTCCACAAGCATTAAACAAAGCCATCCCAGGCCGGGGACTTAGCTCAGTGGCACAAGTGCCTGCCTGGCAAGCACAAGGTCATGAGTTCGATCCCCAGTACCAACAAATAAATAAATAAAAATGAAGCCATCCCAGGTTAAAACTGACCTCTCATGATACGAGTTCAGGTTTTGGCTATGTAGCCACGGAGTGACAAATGCAGCAGTCTCCCCTCAAGGGCTGTATGTCACATCTCACGTGGCCCGTGTGGGATGCCTGATCTCTGCAGTCCTGTCTATCATGCTATTACTACCACTGATTGTTGTTAAACAGTTGTGAAACTTTATGTCAGTCACTTCCCAAGCTTTTGTGCAATTTTGAGCAAAATAAGAGTTTTGAGTAAAATAAGTGTTTTGGTATTGTGATCATGGATCTGGTAACCGAGATGGCTCCTAAGGGACCAAGGGTCAGACAACATGTACAGCATGGACACGGTGGACCAAGAGTGCTTTGTGTTCTGGTGAGACACAGGAAGATTTCATCACCCTACTCAGAATTGCCTGAAAGTTACTGAAACTGTAGAAAGTAAAACAGTGGTTCTATGGAGGAGATGACTTGACTCCCATTTTACTGACAATGAAACTGAGGAGGCTTCGGGAGGTTGATTTTCATGATGTCCCACAGCCAGTAGATGGCAGAGCTGCAATTCAAATGATATCTGTCTCTCAAGACAGTCCTTGTAACCACTTAGCCCCTCATGCAATCTTGGACACAGGTCCGAGGAAAGACGTGGCACGTATTTATGCTCGTAGACCGGGAAACATTCTATAACACTATCCTAGAAGAGAGGCAGGGCTAGGAGTGAGGGGGGAGTAGGTGGCAGGACACCTCTTAATCCCACTTTGATCTGCAAATAGCTTTTCAAAAACCATCAGAGAATTTTTTTGACTAACAAGATTAACAGCGGTTCTCCCTGTGTTTGCTGACATCATGTGCTTCCCAAACTTCCTTTCTTCTTCTGGTGTTGGTGTATTTGGCTGAGAGAACCACCCAATATTCAGTATTCCTGCAAACCTCAGGCTCGCCCCCAGGAGGGGTCCATTTCTCCTGGTCCACAGACCAACCCAA